>JADFUC010001123.1:0-101833 GCA_019722365.1 Lithospermum erythrorhizon
CTCAGTATTACGTTCGGGCACGTATTGCCCACAGCCAAGCCTAACACATAAACAAGCAATTTCATTAGATACAAATAGTAAATATAAATATAAATATTAATAAAGACAAACTCAATATAAAATGCACTTATGCTCACCAGCGTGTAGCGGTATCCTCTGGCCGGCGGGCTTGAGATGGCGTGGGCTTTATCGGGTCGCGTACCCGACGGCCTGCCTCTCGGGGACTCTGCTCCACTTGGTCGTCGTCACTCGACCCCGACTCGTCAGCTGTATCTCTCCGGTCATCAGCGTCAGCGTGTAACGACAATCTTGTGTATAAATTAAAGTAGGGCGTGCTGAATACGCTGGGCGAGTCGGCGTCTTTGGCGGATATGGGCCCGGCGTCTTTCGCGGCTTCTCGTCCCTAGGATGAAGCAAAGGTAATCTGCTTATGTCGAGCATGGGCGATCGGCTGGCTCGATCCACACGCGAGGTCGGATAAATTTCAGGCACCTTGGGCCGTCATTCTCACTCTTTCATACATCGTGCAACTTGCGTCGAGTTTTACGCCACGAGGCCGTATATAAACCTGCGTTTTCAAGAAATTCAAATTCTATCAAAATTAAAGAGCAATATCATTCAAAATCAATTCAATTGAATCAAATCCAATTTGATCCAATTCGAACAACATTGAGCTTCGAATCTAATTCAAAAGCGACATTTCGTCTAATTCGAATGACATTCAGGCTAATTCTTTATCAATTCAATTTCAAATTCAATTCAAAATCCAATTAGGTCTAAATCAAACTCAAATCTAATATAATTCAAACTCAATCCAATTCAATTCATCAACAACGATTCAATTACCCAATTGATCGATTAAAAACAAAATTAGCCAAGAATAAACCCAGCGATTCGATTCCCGATTCAGTAACTAAAAATTAAAATGAATTAAACATAATATACAAGGTAACAAATTAAAAGCGAATAAATCAAAATAATAATTAATTAAACAAGCAATTAAATTTATAATTAATCACTAGATTAAAAATGAATTATCTGACGACTAATTAAAAGCGATAAACAAAAAAAAAGAATTAAAAGAAATTAGATCATAATTAAACATATAATAACAAACAATTAAACATACAAGTAATTATAAAAACAAAGCGATTAAAAATATTAAAGCGAAAACAAAAAAAAGCAAAAAACCGCGCCTTTTTCCGGTGGAGTGCGGTGGGGTCGGCGATAGGGCGGTGGTGGGAGTGGCGGTGGTGGGGTCGCGGTGGCGTGATGTGAACGTATTTTTTTTAATATATATAGATGCAAATATCGTCGGTTTGGTGTCGTCGATAATTAATTTTTGAGATTTTTTTTTTAAATTAAGAAAGGTTCCGACATCACCGAGAACTGAAACCCGACACAAAAGGCCCAAATAAAAAAAAACGGGCACTGTAAAACCGACTTACCCGACAGCGCTAGGCAAGCGCACATTGGGGTAGCGGTCATTTCTCAACACATGGAGTGCATTTTCTAGTAGTGTATGAATGGATTTAGCTGCCAACCCCCTTAATTACATTCGATCCACTCGAGCACTTACTCATTTAACCCGGAGTTGGCAAATTAACGCTCATTATTCTCATGTTAAGTATTTTTCTTTTCTTGTTTCATGTACAAATGCATCCGCTTGTTACAATGGGCGAAACAACACCGTACATCCATGCTTCTTAAGACATCTCTTCCTCATCCAACATCACCAAGCTTTCTTTAATCATGCAGTCGAGATTCGGTGGCTTTGCTTTTATAAATGCAACAATCTTCCACTACTAAATCATTTAGTTTGCTTTCTCTTACTCACGGCTTAAGTCAATATTACACTTCTTTTGTGAAAAAGTTGGATATTGAATCTAATGATGACCATAACCTTTACATACTTTTACAACGCTGGATACGTAGGCATTGATCAATCCTTTTTTTTAACGTTTATTGTCTAGTAGGTACCGGTAGATAGGCATCCAGCGACATACGGTTTGTGATGTTGCCAAATTTCTTATGCTGCGCCGATGCGTCAAGAGACATTTCAAGCGTGATAAGAGAACCAAATAGCTCATCTACCTTCATAATCGAGGATGTCGTTACTTGCTTCTTCTATGACAACCAACTTTGGAGTCGAATCTATTGGGAAAAGATCGATCTTTCGACAATCTTTTTCTTGAGACATCGTTTCTCGAGGTCATAGAATTCATTGGATATCTCCTTAAGTTTGATAATGAACTGATGATGGTTCCTGCGTAACGACACATAAATTAAATGCGCCTCGAGTTAGAGTGGTTATCAACTTTATATAATAAATTAAGCGTACATTGGTTGACACAAAATAACTTGTTTGTACATCGATAAAACACGATAGTTTGATAAAAGTGAAATAGTTCGAAAGTTGAAATGTTTGTAAAAGTTTAACCATCGTGGCAATGCCTAATCAAATCAAAATCTGAAAATTCATAACATTACCCGAGTCAATACTCCATAAAACAATTTATAAATTTTTCAACACCAAAAGCGAGAATATGAAGTCTCGTGCGCTACAAAATAATTGAGTAGAAAAGATGTGCGAGGATCCACAGCCATCAGTCTCTCGCTAAAGTAAAACACTTGCTCACGAACTCAACGAACTTCTCGCGTTGCGCTGTCAATCGGAGGTTGGAAGGGAGTAATTTCGGCAATTTTAGTCGAAGCGTATCACCCGGATGGTAACTTACCCACATCCGAATGAGATACACAACAAGAGATAAAACATAGCGATAAAATATACGTATATAAGGCAAAAGAATAACTAAGTATTCATAGCGTCTACTTGATGAAAGTAACCATCCCTCGACATTTACACATTTTAAAGGACTTCAAGCTTCACAGATTCTTTCTAGGTGACACATATCCGGAGATAGCATGTCGTACACTCAAAAGCGAGCAAAGCAACGTAAGTCCTGGAGTAAATGGGTTATAACTTGCAATAACTTGATATACTTGAACTCGAGGAAACAAGACAAGCAGCCGGTATCGATATTTGAGGCGTAGTGACATACACTTTAATGTCGACCACAATGCGAGACCGTACACCGCGATAAGCTTGTCAGAGCATTTATATAATATGCGTTGCCCACTACGGCGGGCTCGCCCCAATAACGTAACATAATATCATATAATATCCTTTTTCAGACTCGCCGCCGGCTCGCTGCAGAATATCATATCATATCCATTTCAGCGGGCTCACCGCCCGATGCGCCCGTGATATCGCAAAGCGCACCCGAAATACGCACCGGCGGCCTCTGCATGCGGCTACAGCATTGCCCGCGTCCTAACGGCCGTGACCCGGCTCTATGTGAAACTGACATGTTGACAAAGTAACATCGCTTGAAGCGTACCAACCATGACAACCCACTGATCACCGCGGGTCGGCCGACGTCGCGTGACGAGCGACCCGGATAGAGCGACCAGCGACAATGTAGCGACATTCTGGAGTATAAGCATTTCTTGCCCAGTGCGACAATTTCATATGAAACGTACTACCGTAATGTATTACTTGCTGACCGTCAAACAACTCGACATTTCCACAAATTCACAGTACCCACACAACGGATAAGTTCGTAACGAATACATAATCGCATATCCAATTTTACCATACCTTAACTTACTTGAGCGTAAATAATGTTATCAAGCAGTGATAAATCCCTTGACTAGTACCGCTCGCGCCCAATGATCAATCGATCATGACTTTTTCTGCATTCAGTCATGGAACACAGTACAAATTCTACAAATTTTGTATAAAATTATCTTTTAGCAACTTTTAATACCATTTAGTCACTTTAAGTGAAATATTATTAGTTAAACTTCAACGATAACTAAGCGACAAAGTTCGACTAAATCCTAAATCTTAAACTTTAAATTTTCACTGTGCTTAATCTGACACTTTCACAGACAATTCCAAACAATCCGAATTATTAAGCTTTCTGACTAATTAAACCCGTTTTAACTTGACCTCAATCCCAATTGACTCTTACTTTCAGAAACTAATAAAAACTAATTTAAACTCGTCACTTGACTTTTATACAGCAGTTAACTCTAGCAACTATAATAAACGTCCAAAAATATAATTATATCATTTTAGCACATTTAAATAGTCGAGCCAGTCAACCCAAAAATTCAACCCAACTTGCTGTGACTTTTCTACTAAAATCGATTATTATATAATCTCACTATACTATAATTTCGGCCTAATGATAGTTATATACGATGTCCATCCCAAAAGTCGAAGTCAAACTAAAATTCCAAAAGTCAGCGTCCTAAGCGTCCCAAATTTCACATCGAACACGTAATTTCAACTCAAGAACAACTAATTTGAAGCCGAGAATAAATTTAAAATAATAAAAATCGAAAACTAAAAGTCAACAAAAATGAAAACTGAGTGAAACTTCGAGAAATACACAAAAAAGTTTAAAGCGCTTTTTACTAACTTTAATCTAGAGGATGATGAGAAACTCTCAATTTGAGGTCCAAAGCTTGCGAGATGGAGGAGAAATCGGAGAAAAAAATCAAATGAGGGAATTAGGTGGATTACGCCGAGGGAATGGTTTGTGTTTTTTTTTCTTTGGGCCTTGGTTGAATTTGTATGTGAGGTAAGGTGGAGTTGGCCAATATAGAAGTGAAACGGATGGTTTGTTCAGTGATACCTCTTCGTTTTAATAAACCCATTGGCTACGAACATTAACATTTATCGTGCATAAAATGTAAAGTGGTTTCAAATTTTCGTTAATCAATTTAATAATCTCCTTATTTAATTTATTTATTGCGAGTTGTTACCGGTTTTACATTACCCACTAACAAAAATTTAATCCTCGGGGAATTCTCAGGCTTTCGATTACTTTCTGGAAAAATAAAATCAAAAACAACCATAATCGCACAACCTTGGGCGAAGTTGCGTTAGCGGTTCCTCGTATATCTGCTGACCCGCCTCGAGTCGTCGCCCTCGAGATTGGAATTCTTCATCAGCTTTGTATATCACGAGTCACCATACGATGGTTGACACGAAAATCACCTATTTAATAGCTCATAAAACCTGATAATTTGATACACGGTAAAATAGTTTCAAAAAAGTTTGGCTGTTGCACTCTTGAGTTTAACACGTCATTGGCATTACGCCAAACAGCCCCAAAGCATAAACTCCACCAAAAAGCCGAAATTAAAATATTCTACAAAATGGTTTACAATTTGACATCCCAAAACCCAAAAAGTAAAAAGCATTTTTATCGAAATAATAAAAGAGAGGGCTGAGAGGATCCTGACTTAACATCCTCGCTAGGTAAATCAGCGGACACCCACGAACTCTGCCCGACTACTGATAGCATCTGTCGATGAAGATGGGGAGAAGAGGGTAAGCTCGACAAATTAGTGAAGCAACGAATCAGGACGATGGCTACCACGGCGTCGAGATGAGTACACGATAAACGGATAAATATATATATATAATAATACGTGGCGAAGATGGATAGACACATCTATATATATAATACGGAAATATACAAACTATCGAGAGCATCATGCGAAATAACCACCATCATGACAAATGCACACATTTTTAGAAAATTCAACTTACGTTAACTCGAATTAAGTACTCCGTATACGCATAATCAAGCGAGGTACTTGACAAAATTTCACTGACACTACGTTCATACTTTCTGACCACAATAAAATAACTTGCAATGAAACCACAATAACATCATATATAACGATTAAATCCCTCTTCGGCCGGGCTCACCCTTGAACACTTTCAACAACAACATATCGCTTTTCACGAAGCGAATTTCCGCCTTGACATGGCGCGTTCACGTCTTTCGGCGGTCGCCTGACGCCCGCTTTCGTCCCAAACTTCCTCAATCGCTTTGCAATTCACGGATGCACATATAATACCAACCACACACAAAAATCTCAATGCGGCATCATAATACCTGAGGATACAACAATTTCATATAGGGACTATTCGCAAAATATACTCCACCGGATCGTCCGTAACACAAATATACTCGACTGAATACGCTGAACATATACATATTCAAACATGAATACCACAAAAATAAATAGACCATAATGCATCTAACACAACCACTTAGTAAGAAGTCGACATTTCACAATTTCACTAATAAAACCCTGAGATAAGTTTATAATCTGAATCTGGCGATCGCAATCAATTATCATATACTTCACTCAAACATAAATAAAGGTAACAACCATTTGATAAATCCCGCCTTAGCTTCGTACAGCTGGCGCCCAAGCGATCAATCGATCCTCCATTCCCAGCGTCAGAATGCAGGCAGAAACATTTCGAAAATATAATCACAACTAAGCCAACCATTTAAATCCGCTTTATCATTTAAATACTAGACTTTTTAACCGTTTAGTTATAAATTGACAACTTCGTAAAGATTTCTAACTATGTTTCAATAACAATTTCGATGACAACCACCATTGCAGGACTAAATTCGATGTCGGCCTATATCCTATTCAAATTTCCAACGATTTGCTTCAGCGCTTATAATTCATAATTGTATCCCAAAATAATGATCCGCAGCTAACGGTCAGCTAACTTATTTACATCGGCCACCACACATTTTAGTCAACCACGATCGCTTGAAAGTAAATTCCGTATAACAACACTCTACCCAATATCACGATCATTATCAATTCCTATATTATAATTTAAGCACAGACAATAATTCTATTCAATAATATATCCAAAAATCGAAGTCAACCCAAAGTTCAAAAAGTTAACGACCCACTAAAAACGTATCCGAAATTTCATCAAACACAATATTTCAGCTTTCGATAATAACTAATTTCTGACCCAAGAATCAATTGGAGCCCGATAAAGATTAAAAATACCAAAAAGTCAACAAAGTCAAAGTTGGGAGATTTCACAAAATACTCAAAAAGAAATATCGTGCCTTTTTTTTTGCTTGGCTTGAGGATGAGGAGAAACTCTCGAAATTTTAGCTCTCCCAAGCTTGAGAGGATTGAGGGGAGAGGAGTGAAGAAGAAAATCAAAAGAAATAGTGAGGACTCGCCGCGGTTATGCGTGTGAGGGGAAGGGAAATGGGTTTTGGGGGGTTTTGGGCTGTTGATCGTTAAGCGATTGGGTTGGGTAATGGTCAACCCGGTGGAAATCACAGACATTTTATTCGATCGATACCTCTCGTTTTAATTTTATCCATGGTAACCAGAAGCAGCGTTACTTCAGCAGCATAAAAGTACTAAGTAGAATTTAATTTTTATGTAATTAAATTTAATAATCTCTCTTTTAATTTATTTATTAGTCGTTACCGGGTTTTTATAATATCCTCCTCGCTCCCCACGTGGCTTCTACTACTCGATGATTTTCCACAAAATTTTACTAATTTCACTTTTTTGTTCCTCGACACTTTCTTTACGATCCGGGATCCTCGTCGGTCCTTGCTCATGGAATTGAGAGAGTCTCTGCTTGGTCATCAGAATTTGAAACTCTAAGATATGCGACTCATCCGGCACGTACTTCCTCAAGCAAGAAACATGGAAAACATCATGAATCCTTTCCGATTCTCTAAGCCCGAGAGCTGACAAATTGAAATTTCTTAACCACGCTTTTGTCGAATTTCAATCGGCCCGATGTACCGGGGACTCGACTTCCCTCTTCTCCGGGCCTCATTTGCTTAATAACCGTTCAAAAGTACTAATATTATTGTAATAGTATACTAGTTGCTCGGTGGACTATTTCGAGGAGAAATCAAAAATTTTGAAGTTGAATAGTTGGAAATACAACGAATCGGTCGGTTGGTAGTACATTTCGGTATTTAGAATTTTAAAGTTGTAGTCGAATGGTAATGATATTAGTTGGGTGGTAATATAATTTGAGGGTAGAAATGTTGATGTTTGGAAGATTGATTGAATAAGTTAAAAGCGAGAGTGTAGATTGAATTAAAAGCATTAAGTTCATTCACGCATAAATTAGTTGGGCCAACTCAAGACTGTCCCATAAACCAACGAGCGAAAGCAGGCGTCAGTCTTCTTAGCACCACCAGCGCGAGCAGTGACGAGTTAACTATGAAATTTCTTTCTCGATTTTATCGCTTCCATCACAAGCTTTGGTCCTCAAATTTTTTGGAGAGTTTTCCCTCGTAAATCCCCTCTTGATTCTAGGTAAAAGGTCGGATCTTTTTAGTATTTCGTGAGTTTCTTATGAGTTGACTTTTTGTTGACTTTTTGGATTTTGAATTATATTGCTATAAACGATTCTTAGGCCTTAAATTAGTTGTTTTTGAGTTAAAGTTAAGAGTTTGGATGAGTATTTCTTGATGTTTTGAGGATGTTGACTTTTTGAGATTTGGGTTTTAGGCTTTGATTTTAAGGATTTCAAAATGAGTATAAATTATCTTGAAACTTAGATTGGTATTGGAAGTGATAATGCTTGATTTAATAAAGGAATTGAAGTAATGACAGAGATGAATAGTTGACTTTCGTTGACTTTTTGAGAAAAAATGTAAAAATATATAGATTGGAGATTAACATGATTTGTTTTGGAATGAATTTAGTTGTTTTTGAGAATTAAGCTTGGATTTTTATAATATTGGAGGTATTATGTTGAGTAGTTTTAGTAGGTTTGCGTAGTAATTGGGTTTGAGGATAAAAGTTGTTAGAAATGGATTGATTGGGGTAATTGAAAATGTTAGTATTTTTGGTTAAAGGTGTTGGCCGATTATGGGATTTAGTCGGGATAGTTGAGGTTCACCATTTTAATTGTCATTTGAGCAATTGCTTGATCTATACTTAAGTTGTCAATTAACTAAAATGGGGTTGAAAAGAGATTAGAATTTCATTAAGATAAAGAGGGTTAAAATGGTTGTGAGTAGTAATTGTATTTTGAATTGTTTTGATTGGAAACGCCCGAGCGATGGGAAAGACAACTTGGATCGTTTGATTAGGCGGGAGGCGTTTCTTATTGCTAACATGAGGTGAGTCTTTATCTCACTTTGGGTGCTACATTAAGTACTTCATTGAATAGTATACTTGTCATTGTTGTAGTTATATGTGATTCATTTGTTGATATGATTTATGTGATTGTATTTACGTAGGCGTTGAAGATTTGCTTGAGGTAAGTAATAAGCTTAGAGCTGCCAACTGCGTTTATTTGTATTTCGCAAATCTACGTATTTACGTAGGCGCTGTCGGCAACTTACATATTACGTACTTCGGCGATTACGATTGATTTTTTTATTTAGCGACATGGTTTTAGGCTGTGTGTTTTTGATATTGTTTGGAATACAGTAGTTAGTTGCTTTGGGAGGTGTTGGTTGGGTTATACGTATTGACTTTGAGGCTGACTTGAGTATTAGGATATGACCTATAGTTGGGATGATTAGGGGTTAGAATTTGTCTCCCTTCTTGCGAGGATATGTAGCGCTATTGGCTGCCCCAATGTATAAAAAGTGCGGTTTCACGCTTATCTTGCCAGTGCTTAGAAGTGCGGTTTGACCTTATACTTGGGGTATGGGGCATTTATGATTATCTATGATCACTTTGCTGTGTGCATTGTTGGTGTTGGCCTTATACTACGGTATAAGTGCAGTTTGGCCTTATACTTCGGTATAAGAGCGGTATGATTATCTACAACGATCAACAGCGCCAATGCATTGTTGTTGAGTGTTGGCCTTATGCTACCGGTATAAGAGCGGTGTTTAAATGGCGATTGGTCCATTCCTCAGGTGGAGCCAGTTGAGCATATGCGATTTAGAGGTTGGTATGGTTGGGAGATATGAGGAGATAGATGGTTTTTGATGACTAGAGTTATAGTGGATTTGTTGAGTCTCTGTGATTTTTATTAGGGTGATGGTGTGCACTTATTGAGACTTTGTACTATATCTTGACATGTTGCTTAAAATTTTCTATGGTGTTGTATGATCACGTTTTGTATTTCGTTTATTGGTTATGAATATTTGATTATACTAGATGTTGCCTTGATGAAATTATGTCGAATTAGGTTTCGGTTGATTATTGATAATATTATCAGATTTTTCTTGTGGATCCTAGGTTGGTATTAATCGTTATACATCCTTTAAGGTTAAAAGTTGAGTTGGTTAATGGTTGAGATAACTTTTGAATGAGGGCATTAGGTATAAAAATTATAAACCGACGTTCATGCTAATCTATAGATGATGTTGATGATATTTTATATATGGTGGAAAATTGGATTCAAATGTGTTAGTATATAAGTTATGATCACAACCACGGCGATTGAAACCATTGAGGTGAATAAGTTCCGTAGACTAAATGAAAATTTAGTGCGTTAATTTAAGTATTTAAGTTATCTTGATTTAAAGATATCACGTTGCTCGGTTAATATTAAGATAATTGCTTGATTTGGAGGAGTTCTTATAATAATCATTAGGATGTCATAGGAGGTGTATGACTATAATTGGGAGTAAGCGCTTTAGAGACTAAAGGTAATTGGTTGAGTTACTTGGTATTGAGTTGTGGTATGTTTGGAGTTGTATATTATATCGGGAATTAGTTGTACTTAAGAAGATAACAAGTAGAGACTTATCTCTTTGTAATTAGGTGTCTTGTGAGTAAGTTGTTGACGTGGTGTGGGTTTATCGGTGTTAGTTGAAAGCCATTAAGAAAAGATTTATCTTGTTGAGGAGTAGCATATAAAGGCTATAACTGCCCAGGTAATTTATATTAGTCTTTAAATAGGTAAAGACTTGAATTATCCTTGTTTGTGATAAGGTGGATTAAGCTTACGTGATATTTGTATTCAACTCGGCTTCTAGGCGACTCCCATTTCTATAGGCGGGCGTTTATACTGGTTGTTGGGATGACCGAGATGCATTGGCCGAGTAGCTGCGTACCCGTGGAGGTGGCGATGGTGGCTTGAAGACCTCAACAGTCATACTTTTATCTTCTTTGGAGTTTTGTTGTACGTAATAATTATTGTTGTCTCGAGTTGTAAAACAAGTTGTTTGATGTTGTATTTATTTTATTACTTTTCAGTTGTTGTAGTGTTGGTTAGTTACTTGAAGGACAAGTTGTATTGTTTTATCTATCGTATTAAATGATGCATTTTTGCTCGTTATCCATCGTTGGTGATACGATTGTGGGTTGATAGCCCGGTCCCAATGACGCCAGTGGCGCGAAGCCGAATGAATTGCAGCCATTTACACTTCCGTGGAATATCTTCAAAAATACCCGGTGGCTTCCACCTCGAGCGACAAATCTATCCGGCGTCGATCGAGGTGCTTCTTTTATTACATCATGTGCCTCCTCGGAGAAATGTTGTTGTATTGCACACCTACTACATCGAACTTTCCGCCAACTCGGACCCATGGGTATCTTTCCCTTACCTCGTTTCAACATATCGAGTCTACGCCTCCGGCCGCCTGAAAGCTTGACGGTGCCATCCCGATGCTAGCTTAAAACTATTATTATAAGCAAACTTCATTTTTCGGCAACTGTAATTCAAACTACGGAGAAACTCGACCACCGGCTCGTTCATTGTCCTCGGCGTTTTAATCGTTCTCTCGGATAATCCATCCGTCTGAGGATGAAACACGATTACTCAAATTGACCTTAGTCCCCCAGCGCCTCTGGAAGCCTCCCCGAAACCTCGAGTGAACCTTGCGTCCCTATACGAAACAATACTGCTTGGCGTCTGCTCAGAAACAATACTCTCGGCCATTCGGTTGATTTAATAGGTAGAAAATGAGTGAGTGTACATGAGTACATCCCTGATTACCCAAATCCCGTCGTTTCTTTTACACGAGTTTGGAAGCCCCAGAAACACAAGTCCATGGTGATCTTCTCCCGTCCGTTCGGTATAGGTGGCGGTTGCGTGACCCGGATGGTTTATGGTAATCTTGACACATTGACAAATTAAGCACTTCGCCAAAAATCGGCCAATTTCTTCTTCCGCATTCCGGCCGCTTAGTTCTCCATAAATTTCGGTACATTTTAAGTAGCTAAGGATGCATAGCCCATATGAAGCATTGTAGGCCTCGTCCAATTTCCACTTTTTAGGTCGTGAGGTAGGGCCTGACCACTCGCTTTCTTCTAATCGCGAATGCCATCGCCATCGCGCGTAAACTTCGGTTTACTCCCTCTTTCGCTTCCTCGATCGGGCCTGCGCTTACAAAATATTTCTTTGCATTTTCTCTATTTTATACGCGCCTTGCGGGTCTACCGCGCTTCATATAGGCCAATAAGGATCCATCACCTCCCGACCTCGAAGTTTACCCCGATATGTTTCAAGCTTCGCTCGTTGGTTCGCCGTCTTCCCTTTTTCGGCTTAAAGCATCCGCTTGACTACATTCTTTCCAGGATGATACTGTCGTCGGCATCGTAGTCACTCAAAAAACTACATCACGCGGTTGTCTCAAATTGATTCCCTCTGTGTGGTAATATACTGAAACTCTTGTGATACGTAAATACTCGGCATTTAACCCCATGCAAGTAGTGTCTCGACTTTTCAAGAGAAATAATTGCGTGACTCAATCATGGGTAGGATAATTCTCTCATGGGGGATTAACAGTGTCGAGAAGCATGTCACGTTACGCTTCCCATTTGCATCGTCATAGCTTCTTACGATGTGAAGCGTCGTTGTACATACCTGGTTCACGGCGGTGGTGGCCAGCCAGCTGGTGTTATAGTCAATCTCCTCTTTAGCTCATTGAAGCAGGCATCGCGCTCTTGCGCCCCGCTGGAAATATGCTGCTTGTGACTTTAATTAAACCGAGCGGTGAGAATGCGCACATGAATCTTCTATAATACCCGGCTAAACCCAAGAAACTACACTTTCGTTTCAAACATAAAACTCTCCCGATTCTCCGCATACAAGCTTTCTAAAGGTCGCTAACACCGCCCGTCATTGACCGGGGTACTTGACAAAATTCACACTTTGAAAACTTTGCGTACAACTTGTTTGCCCGTAAGATCTCAATACTTTCCTCGAATGATCGTCGTATTTCAATTTCGGCTCACAGGAATAGATTAAGATGTCATCAATAAATCTGACCCGCAGACTTATCCAATAACTCCCGAAAAACTTGAGTTCGTCAGTCCGTAGAAATTTGTTAGGGCATTGGTCAAACCAAGCAGCGAACTCACTTAGTGTCCGTATCTTGTTCGAAGGCGTTTTGATATATCATCTTCCACTAATCCTTAGCTAGAACGATATCACAGGCCATAATCAATTTTAGAAAAGACAGCTGCACCCTCGGTTGATCGAAGGTCATCGATCGCCAGCAGCGGCTACCGGTTTTTAATAGTCGCTTTGTTGACTACCCATTAATCAATGCAAAGCCTCATCGTTCCATCCTTCTTGGCAGCCAGGCAATCTTTGGAGCACCCCAGGGGAGAATAGCACAGCCTCATAAACCCGCTACTCCAATGACTCATGCAGTTGCTGTTGACTCCTTCCAGCTACGGGGTAAATTACATACGGTGCCATGATATCGGAGCCGTTCCGGTACCACTTGATCGAAAATTCAAATCTCTGCATTTGCAGAAGGTAGTCACAACAAATCTTCGGAAACACATCCTCGAATTTATACTTGTAATCCGGACATTTTTCAAGCTTCTGGCTAGAAGTAACTTCTTCAAATCCGTTACGTAACCCAGTACTTGATACATCCACTTGTTTAATAACTTACGAGGCTTCGCTTACGAATCAAACAAGATGGTAAGACTCTCTATCCCCGACAACTTCGTAATTCGAATTCTTCGAAAGGGCTGGCAGCACAATCTACTACGGTGACAATTTACGGCATGGTGTTTCCCGACGATCCGTTCCCAAAATCAAGTCAAATCCACCAACTCGAAGGGTAATGGTCGCTTCTAATACGCTGAGTTATCGCTTTGTAAAGGACAAAGTTTCTATAAACCTCAATTACCTCAACCGACATCCCCTACCGGTGTCATTATTATTAAAGTACTCTCGAGTTCGTAACTTTCAGATAGCTTTTTATAAAGTTGAGAGATATAAAAGAGTCGTGGCTCGAGAATCAAACAATACTGGCGGCGTAAAGCCATATAAAGATAAGGTACATCACCATTCTTGGAGTATCTTAGTGCTTCTGTTACGTGGCTGCATTGGTTGCCCTCTTCCGATTACCAACTCCGCTCATCTTTGCTACTCCCCTACTTTGGTCTACATGGCTCACCGACACTTTGCACCATCATCCTCCAAACCATCCGCCTCATTGCCACTGAAATCCACCTCTCCCCCAAGCGTAGCCAGCCCAGGAAGTGGTGCTCTAGAGTACCCACATACGAGGACACACACATTAGAAAAATGCAGGCTGTGACATGGTAACACATTTACTCTCTGAGATGTGACAATTTCGCCTTGGCTGCGCCCCTTGGTAGTAACGAACATGCACATACGCGGAACACCAAAAATACCACCGTGAAAAGCACTCATTCTAGGAGGTGCTTGTGAAGCGAGAAAGCCCACGAAATCTGGAGTCGAGCAGAGGCCGATTATCTTGAAATGGCTACATCACGGGCGGTGCTTTAGCTGAAAAGTTCCTGCAAAAGGGAAATCACATGCAGTGCGGCCATACCTAAGATCACATCGAGACCTCCTGCTTTTCACCTACCAGATTACGCTATGTCCTACTCCCGCTTACTGTGGCTGCGTTCCTCAAGCTGGTGGCGAGATTGTAAGTAAACAGGGCAGTCTCTCGCGAATCGTAGTCTCGACCCCCAGCGAAAACCAGCGATCTACCTTAGTTCGGTCAGATGCAGCTCCGGAATCAACCCGGCCTGAGTCATTGAAGCCTCTCTTCGTACCCATCAAATGTCCTGCTCACATTGCATACGGATGACTCCTATCATCGCATACATGAGTCTCCAAAGCGAAATTTTGCACAAAGAGTTCCCGTGTCGAACCCGTGTGATCGGCGTCTGCTCCTATGACAGACTTGTGGACATAGTTCCTGACTCCCAGCTTCTTCCGACAACTAGTACACCGCCCGAACTTACCTTCCAACTCATCCCAAAACCCATGGTTCAAACTTATTCTCTAATGCCTCCAAGAATTCGATCATGACCTCGATTATTGTATTTCTGAAAACTTCAGTGGTCCGCTTCTTGAGGCATCTAGCAATTTAGTGCGAATCTCCCTACCGGAGTGCAGCTGGAATCGGAGTCCTAGGGCTGCGCCACTCCCACCGCCTCTCAAAATCCTCATACTCACAGCTCCTGCAGGAAATGCACATCCTCCACAGGGACCCGGTTAGTCTGCTTCGGCTCACCGCACGTCCACTTCCTACAGCTCACTGAGCTACGCCTCTAGCGCCACTGCTACAGGTCTACCACCGGGGCTCTCACTCGGCATCACCCACACAGCTAGTCTCGGCTACTGCAAGAAGTACCTCACCCCTAGCGGGTCCGGTCGATCTGCGCGACTCAGAGCTCTCGGTGGCGTCACAGAATGGGTCTACGAAAGAAGATGAAATAATGTAGACTAAAGGCTAAAATGCCACAAAATTTTTACGAACTTTTGCTACGTAGGCACACACGCCCACAGGCCAGTTAAAGCGAGAGCACAAACAAAGTCTTTAGATAATCTTTTTGACGTCGTTTCTCGAGGTCATAGAATTCATTGGATATCTCCCTTAAGTTTGATAATGAACTCAATGATGGTTTTTCTATTTCACTTAAATCACAAATTCTCAAATTTGGTGAGCGAAGTTGGAAGCGACACACCGCGAAACTTTGTGAGTTCCTTCAAATATACAAAGTTTCCCAAACTTAACTGGCGGCTGGCCTTGAGTTCGGATCGGTATATCGACATTTATGTTCACGCAATTACATGTGCATCAAGGCCACGCTGGGAAATTTTCCACTCCAGGCTTGATTCCATTCTGATCCATTTCAGTCGAGGCTTCACCAATCATGGTGCCCATCGGGTTAATGTGCGTGCGTGGAGGTCGACCCATTACAAAACATATTTCCATGTTTTTAATATCCAAAACATAGATCTAGTAAGCAACCATCCTACTCTTCAATAAGCATAATTTGAACCATCGAGGAATAGGTGGGCGATTTATTGAACTTTTCTTTCATCACCAGCGCCTGATTACAAGGATCTCGCTCGTATGTCGATGCTTTCATTTGTTGATACGATTGAAAGTTCGTAACACAGTATGAAATAGATTTCTTTGGGCAATATTTATTAGACCAACTGTCAATAACACTCGGATTGACAGTACAAATCTGACATACAGTGAAACAGAAATAAATAGTGCAAAAATTAAAAGACACAAAGATGGTAACCCGATTAGAGTTACTTGACCTATGCCTACAGATGCAGAGGCGGTTCGCCCGATGAAGGATTTTACTATGATATTGAGATATTACAAACCAGGAGCTTATATTCCTCGAAGCCCTATTATCGAACTAGTAAGCAGTGCAGGGAACCACGACCCCACATCCTCCTTATTCCCGGTATTCTGATGAAAAACTCTCGATTATTGTTATAACGTGGTGTAAAATGACGATAAATAAATTCGGAGTTAGAAGTTTGAGGGGTGTAGCTTACGTTCATTTTCTAAAATATGATCTAGAATCTTTTTAAAATTTCGCTCTTAAAATGTAGAAATTATTATGTATGGAGTGGTGTATCGTTGAATCATAAAAATTTGGAGACTTATATAGGAGTAGGCGCACCAACATATATGAAAATATCTTATAAACAATACTTTCCATATATGCAAATCTCAATCTTAAATGCTTTGGGGAATCTCGAGTTATTACCATATAATCTTACGTACTTGACTAATGCTAAATGAAATTCAGAAAATATATATTAAAGAACTTACCAAAATCGTGGCCAATAATTTAGCCAACACAAAACACCAGCAGCAGAGCAAAAATTAATGCATTTGGGTTTTAGCGTAAACCGAACGAAACCGACTAAGCCAGGAGTATATATTTTTTTGTTTAAAATATTCGTTTAACTATTTTTAGTTTGAAATTATGTATTTGGTGAATGTTTGAAGTATGTGTTAAGTAATTAATGTTATTATGCATGTTATTAATCATTTGGAGAGTTATCAGTATTGTCGTGTGTTTGAAGCTTGATCGGATTTAATGTCAGTAGTAAGCCGTCTGGCTCGGATGGTATGCATGGTTATACAGTACTAGAAAAGGAGCATTTGTGACATAATTAAAAACCGCCACATAAATGTCACGCGAGGTGTGGCGATTACTACAACGTGTCGAACCGCGATAATAAAGACCAGCAAAATTTTGGGAATTTAAAAATTACTTGTGATATAGTGATATTTGTATGTCGGTTTCGGCAAAAATACTATGATTTATTGTGGCGTAACGTTTCCCTCGAAAAAAATCTGCGCCCAAGAGCGTCACGATGTTTTTCGGGTATATTAACCACACATTAAGCGTTCACCGATGTTTTCGGGTGAACCAACGTACTAAAAACTTCCGCGAGTTTAGTAACAATATGACATAATTGTGAGGTTTTACTTATTATCATACAAATTAAATGTGACAAATGAATTCTTTTGTGTGTGGCGTATTTGTAAGTAAATGAAATTAACATTATTTATTCTTAACTATGTATCATTAGTGTGTTATATATAAATTAACACTAATAACATAATTTTTCTAATTTATCATATTTAATATTAACTTGTTTTTTATTTTTCTAATGATATTTTTTCTAAAACTTGAAATGATAAACATTTATGTGACATTATATTTTACTTGAATAAAGATTTAAGATATTTAAGAAAATAATTTAATTTGTTGTGTCATTACTATGACGTTGTCTTAATAATTTATCATAAATTTCATATTAACATTTACTTAACCTATATTCCTCATATCGATATTAACTAATTTGTCAATTTCTAATTAAATTTTTAAAACTTAGAAATTACATTTATGTGGCGTTATATTTGACTAGAATAAACATTTAAATTATTTAGGGAAATTACAATTCGATTGTTTGTACATTCTTATGGCGTTGTGTTAATAATTTAATCATAAATTTCATATCGAAGATTTATCACCAACTTAATATTCACCATACTCGATAGTAACTAATTTTTTTAATTTCCAATTATATTTTAATTAGAAATTTTATATCAACTTATTAGAAATTAAGCCCAATGTTCTCGTATGGCGGTTGTGTGGCGTTTGACATTTATTACTTGATATTAATTTCAGTTGAACATTAAATTCACTTTCTTACATGTAAGAAAAGCGGTAGTGTGACGTTTGGCATTTATTATGACATTAATTGCTTAATAAAAATGGTCAAAATATATAGGTGAAATGATGACATTAATGCATTTAAAATTATATAGCGAACTGTGGCGTTTTTGAAAACATGTTGCGATATAAAATGGTAATAGACATTCACATTTTACATTACGAAAGTTTCACATTTTACATTAAAGTTTCAAAACCACTTTTCTTGTAGTATAAAGATATCGGGGTACCACGTAATGTTTAAGCTGTTGACTTACTTGAAATTCATTGCGTAGATATTGGATCCTTCAAATCCTTGATTAGTCAGATATATTTTGTCATATTATTTGTTAATTGGTTTAGTTTATTAATATATCTACTGCACCTAATAATATATATTTTAAATCGCGTTGTAAAATAGGAAATACTTGAGAAGTTGCTCATAGATGAAACTAACTTTGAAGTGGGATTTGTAAGTTCAAACTCCATGATGGAAAAGAACTTATAATGTCAAGATTGAAAATGGTAGCACTTATGATAGCTAGTCAACAATACTCAGAGTTAACCGGATGGTTGGCTTGATTTGTTCAAGCGATGTGTGTGAAGGTGAATTGTTTAATTTGATATGTATCGGGAAGCTTGGTACGTTTTTGGATACTCCCCATTTTTTAAAGTTAGTATTTATGGTTTTAGATGGTATGTTTGAGAGGATAATAATAATGTTGTATCTTTTTAAATTAAATTACTTAATTTAATCTCGAATAATCTTTATTTTGTTTAATCTTGAATAACTAATATTTGTTTTGTTTAATGTTGTGTCTTTTTAAAACTGACTCTATAATATTTATCTTTAAAAAAAATGGAAACTATGACATTAGTGTGACGTTTTATTTTTTAATATATTAATTAAATATTATATATAATATTTTGACTTATGGTGATAAATTGATAATCGTTTCAGATCAACAATGTGATGTTGGTGTGACGTTTCTTCTCAGAACGTCACAGATATGTCAAAGATTCCAGAACCTTTTATTATTCATTGACATAAAATTAAAAATTAAAACATTAAAAAATATAACATAATTTATTCAAATATTAAAGTCTCCTGATATGTTATTAGGTTCTAGGAAAGCTATCGAGACCATAAATGCAGACCAGAAAGGAGATAGTCATGCGGTCTCCACAAAATTCCTGATACATATCGAAATCCATGAACTCTCCAAATACCATGTTGTTTGCTTGCACAAGTTCAAGCCACCCCGAATCGGTAAAAGAATTTCGGTGTGCTTCGTTATTCATTGACCCACTTTCAATCTTCCACGTCAAAAAGCTACATCTAGACTTTGAATTTGCAAATTACTTAGAGATTCAGAAACTTGACACATACATTCTGAGAAAAATCTTGGAGTATTTCTTGTTCATCAATGACATATATACAAATTAAAGCTATAGATTGAGATTTAAACAACTATAAAAAAAATTAAACTAATTATAAAAATAAAAGTATATATTATAAATCGAGGTTCCAATAAACAACTAAGAAAACTCTCAAGCTTAAAGGGTTGAAGGTCATCACTTGGAGGCATTTTGGGAGTAATTTTGTGATTGTGAAAAAAATGGATGATGAAATCTGGTTATGGAACATCTCAATTTATAATGCAAAACATGTCAACAAAACGTCACATACCCGCCCTACATTAACTAATTTAATAAATGCGATGTATTGCATCAGAATTTTTCATATTTAGTAATTTTGAATATTGTGTTTGAATACTTGAAGCATGTCGCGTGACATGTAATACATATAAATAGACTTTAAAATATTTTTTGAAAATTAATTAAAGATAATCAACCAAATGTCACCGAGCGTCACACGTTAGGGATATTTAAAATAACGTATATGATACTCCATTTTAATTTATTGAAGATGCGTAAGTATTTATCTAAAAAAATTGAATCATGACATTCTGTGATGTTTGAGATATATATCTCTTATACACATAACACACTTTAAAAAATTCATATAAACTTGATTTTAAATGTTAGGAAAATAATTAAAGGCCATTCCAACATAATGTCTTAAAAATGTCTACGATAAGTATATTTAAATAACATATGTGATACATTTATTAAAATATATTTATCAAAAAATATTTATCAAGAAAAAATATTTGGAAACTACGACATTAGTGTGACGTTAGCTAATACATATGCCTTAAACACGTCACACCCATTTTAAAAAATACATATAAATAGATTTTAAAATATTCTGAATAATGTTATTGTTCTTTATTTACTAAATAGGGTATCTATAAATCATAATAATTAATTAACTAATTAATAGCTATTAAATACAAAAAAGAAACTTGAGGAATTATCATTGCAAAATAAATTTATTCAATAACATAATGAGTTCATGCATTAACATAGAGTTAATGTATTACATTAGTAGGCAAAATGATACAAATAAGATTCTAAATACAACTAAAACAAGAATCTTGACTAATCTTTTCAAATTAGCAACTTCATTTTTTTTATTTTAATTTATATATTTTTTTTGAAGACAAGATAATTGTTTTTCTCTCAAATCCATTTCAAATGAGCATTTACGTATTCCTTGGCCATTATGAGGCTTTGATGGAGTAGTCTGGCCATTACGAGTGGATGTACCCTTTTGAGTTGTGAATATTAAATAATTAACATATATTACATGCATTTTTAATTTTTTTAAGGCGTAACATTTGAAATAATAATAACGGTGATGCCTTGGAAGGAAGCAAGGCATATGGTTCGTCAAAAAGCGCATGTTGAAAGTTCAATATGTGAGGCCTATTTACTCTGAGGAGGGTATAATAGATTTGTTTCATTGTGCTTGACGAAAGCATGCGGACCATACCTAGTAGATCACGATGATGGAGGAGGAGAGGTAGATGAGAAGGAAGATTGTCATTAATACTATCGCGAGGTCGACCTCTGACCAGCATGTTGAAAGAGAGATATTTGATGAATGATAAAGGAGAGTGGAAGCTACGCACATGTACATGTCTTGAGCAATGCGTCGGAGTGGCGCCCATACTTGAGTGTATCTACAATAATTTATTTGTTGGTAACTACTTTTATTTCATTAATGTATGATACTAATTTGCCGTAATTCAATAATTTTCTACAGGGAGTACCATGATGAGGAGACGGTTATCTGAAATGACTCTACGAATCGGTGGGGATCAAATGGTTAATGATAATTTTATACAACACTTCAAAATTATGTAAGTTACTAGTAATAACTAACATTTTTTAACTACTTAAATTTCATTTATTACATTTCGATTGTGGTTAAATTATTATAAAGAAGCTAATTGATGCTGCGCATATACATTTTCTAGGTTCCACGTAATATAAAGCGAATGTCGACCAACGAATATTTACACATGGCTCTTGCCCAGTCCAAGGGGAAATGAATAAGTATAAAGGGATACTACACAAAAAGCGGGATTACTACTTCCCGTTACGAAATGGTGCGAGGGACAATGTGGACAAACCAATAGTGGTATTTGTGTGAAAGGATCTTGTTATTCAGATGGTGAGCAGGTTGATTACTACGGAGTTCATCAAGAAGTGTGGGAGTTGAGATATAACAGTTTGAACGAGACAGTTGTCTTATTCAAGTATATCATTAGTTAAGAATACCAAAAGGTGAATCTTGAGTGCGCCCCTAAGGCAGGGGATCATGCAAATAAAAAGCAAGGGAAAAGGTTTACAAGACAATATTTTTATCTTTGCCTCATGAGGCTGCCAACAAGTTTTCTACATCGGCTATGTGTTGGATGACAAGAAACATCTTGAATGGGTGTTTGCATCAAAATATTTGTAGGGAGTCGAATTGAGGATTTGACCAATATTCAGAAGATGGCGATGTAGAGTTCTTTCGGGGAAGAAGAGCAACCGGTGTCGATACTAGTTCAACCCGGCAATAGAAGTAGCTAATGATAATATTCTTATGACAATGGGTTTATATGACCGATGTGTGTGATGATGATGGCGAAGTCCACCGATTGTGTATTGTTACAAACAAATAAGGATATGAGGAAGAAAGTGATGGCGGCTTGACGATGATGAGAATGTCGAGGATTATTAGTTTCATTATTTAAATATAATAAATGTTATCATTAGTGCACGTTATCTAATAGTGTATGTACTCGTTTTATATATTTTCTAAACTGAGTTATTTAACATATGTATTATACAATTTAAGGTATATTGGTAATAGGAAGTTTCATATGTATTGCATGGGAGTTTCATTACATTTAGGATTTAGTTGCAAAATTCTTTGATTTATATCGTTTGTGAAAGCGTTATATTATTTAATAATATAAAGATATGGCATTTCTGTGACGTTATAATATTTTCATAAATATATTAATTTGTGCATGATATTTCTGTGATGTTAAGGTATTTTCATAAAATATTTGAATTTACCTTATGGCATGTATGTGGCGTTGAAGGTATTTGTACACAAGATTTTCGAATAAGCGAGAAATATCTTTAGACTATAGGCGGGTATGTGGCTTAAATCATAGGCGAAATTCAAAATTAGAGAATTTCTCGATAGCCGCCCTGCTATGCCACTATAAATATAACACAACAAAATCTTTTTTTCCTCTTGATTTCTTTAGGTAATTTTCTTTTTCTTTCTTTCTTATATGTAATTTAGTTTTTAATTTAATGTATTGATTTCATAGTTATTTATTGTAATGTTATATACTAACTTGTCTCTTTTTTTGTAGCAAATTCAATTTTAATTTGAGGTATATTATATTTTCTTAGATTTCTTCTTTTTATTATATATAGCAAATTTAATCATTTTATATATTAACTTGTTTATTGTTTGGATGTAGCAAATCAAAATATACTTTTATGAGATATTTTATAGTTTCAAAAATAAGAGTTGTTCATTTAAATTAATGTTCTTTATTATGAATATTTCATTTAAATGTTCTTTATTATGAATGTTCATGTTCAATGTTTAAATAATTATTTATATTTTTTTTCATTTTGTTTGATTAATATATGTCTTATGTTTGAATATATCTGATATTTAAAATTAAATTCTATATATTTTTGGGAAAATTGATTTTTAATTTTTTTTTATTATATTACATCAAGTGACGTTTTTATGGCGTTTGTTTTTATTATATTTAATTAATTATTTATTAAATATTATCTATGAGACATATTTGTGGCGAAATGATTTTTGGGGTTATGACATTCGTATGGCATTACGGTTATTATTATATTTAATAAATTAATTATTTAATATTAACGGTGTGGCAAAAAACTTTTTTGGAGATATGACATTAAATGTAGGCGTTATGGTTATTATTATATTTAAATTAATTATTTAATATTAACGATTAATGACGTTAATTGGCGAAAACTTACTTTTGGAGATATGACATTTATATAGCGTTATGGTTATTATTATATTTAATAAATTAATTATTTGATATTAAAGGTGTAGCGTTATTTGTGGCAAAAGAACTTTTAGAGATATAGCGTTCTTATGGAGTTATTTTTATTATTATATAAAATATATTAATTATTTAATATTAACGGTATGGCGTTGGTGTGGCGAAACACTTTTTGGAGGTAAATTCTTATGGCATTATTATTATTATATTTAATAAATAAATTGTTTAATAATAACAATGTGAAAAAGGCATTGAGTGTGTGAAATTATTTTAAGCCAATGAGCATTAGTATGGCATTTTTGTTATTATTATATTTAATTAATTTTGTGTTTCATACTAATTAAGTGTGATGCATTAATTAAGTGTGTTTAAATGTGTGACATCTTTGCGACATATTCGAAAATTCAATTATATAGTCACATTTTCTTAATTAAGTGTGTTTTTTTTTTTAGAGATTGGCGGCGTTTTGCCGTATGTTCAAAATTTAATTATATGAATATTAAGTGCATTTTCCTTAATTAAGTGTGTTTCATTAATTTTAACATGCATAGTGTGACGTTTCTATGTCGGTTTCTTAGGTCAAATTGCCACGTTTCTATGATGGTTTTAGCCGGGTTATTCCATTGGTGGTGACGTTTACAAATGTCACACAATCATCATCTTTTACTTTTCATGACATGCGTGGCGTTTTGATTTGATCTGACGCTGATAGATGGCCGTTTTGATTCGCCACGAAGCGTCACATATTATCTAATACGGCATTTATGTGACGTTTTTTGGCGTAGCATTAGCCAAAATACGCTTCGCCGGTGTATATAAATGCGTTTGGTGTATGTAGTTGAAATTTATCTACATTTTAAATTTAAATTTAAAATCAAGAACTTTTTTATATTATATTATTGTTTATAAACCGAAAATCGACCGAACCGAACCGACATCAACGAACCGATTCAAACCGAATTAATTTAGGCCGAAATGGTTTATCTATTTAAAAACCGATATAGATGGAATTTCACACAAAAGAATTTAAAATAACGGTCGAGCAGAGCCAGGAAGCGAAAACATCCCTATCTACTATTATTCATCAATACGAAAAACGTGATTTAATCTCAAAAATCCATTTCTCCTTGATTTATGAAACTAAAATGCTCCAAAGAATGGAACAAAAAAAGTGCATTTGACTTGAATGGCTTCATTAAGATAAGACATCTTATCGAGAAGTGTCTACAGCAAAAAGAAAATATAGAGAGGGAAAAAGGGTTCTAGACAGTTAAGTTCTTTCATATTCCTTGTCAGTCCAAGCCATCTCTCTGTCGGATTTTCGGAATGGGTAATCTGCAGTGGTCTTGGATTGGATGATCATGCATTATCTCATCATCATCCTATCATTGCACCTTTTTCTGATTCCCCAAAGCTGTTAATTACATGGAAAAAAAAAAGCTTTTCCATCTTTATTTTTCATAGGTCGATCACGGCTCAGCGTAGAGGCGTCACGGCGGGATTGGTCAATCATGCGTGTGGGGAAGGTTATACGAAATGTGTCTCGAGAGGCAATTAAAATGTGGCCACGTCAAGCATAGCCGAGGTAACCCTTGACAAGAGACACGGCCTTGGATTCGTGACAGTCACTACTGGCGCCGAGGGGGGGGATCGGCTGGCCGTCTGCCGGGGACGTGCAGGCGGCCGTGTCATTAAGATGTCGCCTCGTGGACCCATCTTTATTTTCCTATCCGTATAGCATGGGGCTTCAAAAATCTCTTATTGGCTTTCATGGGTTCGATTTTGCCCTTAAAAAGCTCCATATGCATGAAGTTTAAATTATTTATTGCGTCCCTCATGGAAATCATTTATTATGAATAAGGCCCACAAATGACAAATATCGCTTATTTCATTTGTCTTTAAATTGTTGGGAGTTAATTGTTGAAATGCTTCAGTAATTAGGGGTCATTTACATTGTGATTTGGTCCACATGGCCCAGATGCGCAAAATGAATTCGCATAATTGAGTATCGGGGTACAAATTGATCTCTAAATAATTTTAGGGACTATTTTTGAATCTAATTTAATATTTTAGAGAATTATTGAGCATAAACAATTAACTCAAATAATTGTTGGTTTCAATAAAACAAAACATTTAGAGAAATGTAAAAGGTGAGAGATATATAAAGTGAATATTAATAACATGATAGAAACGGTAATAAATATTTGATACGTGAAAACTTAAAAGAATTTAAAAGTAAGAGAAGAAGTGACAATGTTACATAATCGTTGAAGCTTCTATAGTAGAACTTATTCGAGAGGGCTTGAGTGGTCTTAAGAATGGTTCGGGTAGGGAGTTGAAAATAGAAATATAAATGCATCTCATGGATCATTATATATTATCTCCATTTTACTCCTCAATTTAGATATAGAATGAAAAAAATTTGTTGGCTCTTAAATCACCGGGAAGTGGTTTTTCAGGGTTGTGAGGAGGACCCTCTTCCTAGAGATTAGTTAGCGCGAGGTTTGTGGTGTGCGAAACGTCTTTATCGTATGTATTTACATTCACATCGTTCAGCGGCAGCTCTTTTTGGAACTAGTCTTTTTTCTTCTTGGCGGAATCTCCCATCATGGAGGCAGGGGGCTATCCAGCGTTCTGATTTTGATTGATTAAGTAACCCTTTCAAAAGTCGCCGATTCTACTTAGATCCTCGATCTTATATAAATGGATGAATTTCTTCATACCATTTCCTTTTCCATCAAAAGCACTCTTCTCGCTACCTATTCAAACTCTCTTTTTCAAATGGATATTTAGGGTATAGATCTTGAAACCCGGTCAGTATCCATTTGTCAGTAGATACATCTATCGATAGAATATATCTTTATATGGATCTATCTCCATATCTCTAAATATGGAAGAACCAATACTTAAAGGGCGTAACCGGCGGAAGGTTACTTTGTCCCCGACATTGTTCTCCGGCGATAACAATAAAAATTGATACGAATGATCAATTATTTCAACACGGATGGACCTTCTTTAATTTGAATGTGAACTTCTAGCTCTTCAGATCAATTGTATAACTCTATTTAGATTTCGTATTGTAGTTACTTTCCTCTGTATTAATCATTTCTACTATATATATATATATATATATATATATATATATATATATATATATATATATATATATATATATATATATATACTAGTTGAAACACTGACGAAATATACTTTTAGTTATATACTTTTTAGTTAGTCCTCTGTCATATTAATTTAATTGATCATCTAGTAAAAAAATTTATTTTATTATAATTGATCGTTTACTTTATCAATTTAACTTTTTACATTAGAATTTAAAAAAATTAAAATTTATCTCATAATATTCTTATTTTTATTAGTTAATCTTGTTTTCTCTTTTTAAAAATAATAAAACTAATTATTATCTTAATAAAATATATTTTTGAGACGGATGGAATATCAAAGTTCTATATTATCTCTCATTATTTCAACTGGTGTCACATGCCTAATGGACATTGGTACTTATCCAACCACTATTTTAATCCAACTCAAATCATTTCTTCTGTGGCAACTGTCTTAATGAAATCTCCCAAACAAAATTGTTTGAGCCAATTTCTTTTTTTTTCATAAAATGTAACACTACGGAAAAATGAGCGTCGGTATTGATTTATGTTATTAATGACAAATTCTTTAGCCCGTCGGCGATACTACAGCTACGATACTTGATTCGGCGATGGTATTTATTTTCTCAATTATACCCTTGTCATTAATAATATTGACAAAAAAATTCAACATTAAAATTAATATTCATTCAAAGCATGTTAATGATATATGTGTAACTGCAAGAAATATTTTATTATTTATAATGTATGCGCACCAATACAATAAAATTCCTTTGGAAAAATCCTTCTAGGTACAAAAATAATTTATCAAAATGATTGGAGTTCGACTATCAATTGATTGTTCTCTAAACGAATTGCTGACTTCTTGAGATGGTGGACTTGGATTTAATTATAATAACCGGTCATGCATCGGTCGGTGGGTGGGACCGGAGATAGTATAAATAATTTGAGAATAAAATCGATCGAGACTAGTGATATATGAGTAGTAGTTTATGTCATGGGAAATTTTTTTTCATTTGGAATCGGTTTTCGTTGAGATTTAAGTACTGAGCTGGAGAAATTAGCAGCAGAGCGGGGACTCGAGCTATTTTAAATATCTTTACCCGTCCACTTATCCTCTTTTCGTCGTAAATTGACTCATCACCAATACCCTTTTAAGGTTTGGCGAAAATCCGCAGCAACACACAAGCGATAAATTTTCTTCCCGTTTCTCTTGATTGTTGCTTTCCAGCTGAATCGTTAGTTGAATATCTTCCCTCGTAAATGCTTCTTTTGAATTAAGGTAAGAAAGTTCAAATCTTTTGGGATATTTCTTGGGTTTGACATAGTTGACTTTTAGTTGACTTTTTGCTAAATTGAATTTAATTGTGTTTAAGTTTGTTAGTTAATTCATGAGTTAAGATGTTGTTTTTGAGGTTTATGGCGATAGTTGACTTTTTCCTAGGTTAGTTGACTTTGTGGACTTTTTATGAGACTTTTTAAAATGTGTAGGGGGTTAATTAGGGACACTTATTGTAGTTGTTGTAAGGTTAAATTGTGATTTACTGTCGATTGAAGGAGTTAGGTTGAAAGTGTGATTAGTAGAGATGAGTAGTAATTGAGATTTTGGAGTATAGGTTGTTAATTATATGGACTTAGGGGTTATATAAGATGACTTATAAGTTGATTTTGAAATATTAAAGTGATAAAATTGGAAATTTTGGGGAGGCCGTTTGGGTTGTCAAGCCAGGATTGTTATTTAGTTGTCTTATTAAATTAGATTTGGGCAGTTTAGCAAGTAGTTCACTTAGAGTTGGTAATGTATATTCTAGGCCTTAGTATAGTAGTAGGTTTTGATTGTCTTTAAAGATTGTTTTGTTAGGCGTTGATCATGGAAATGGCGATTCACGAGTGATTGTGATTCCTTGAGAATTTGTGGTAGCTAGAAGAGGGTGAGAGTACTTATCTCACGGGTGCTACATTACGTACTTACTTTAAATTGTGTGAAACGTATCATTGTGGTATGATTATGCTTAAGAATAGCATCGTATCGTTGTTGTATGATTAATATTACGATTCGTTTGTGCGAGCCATGATATGATTATGTGATTGTATTTACGTGGCGTTGAAGATTTGCTTGAGGTAAGTAATAGTTTGAACTCTCAACTTAAGTTTCTTGTGTTATGTGGCCTTGTCGGCATTTAAATTAAAATTGGCCTTGGCCAGTATACGTAATTTTGTGGCACTTGCCGTGGTTGATTGATTTTTGATTGTGAAGGGCGTTTTAGTACGTGTGCTTTGATATTGTTGGGAATAGGTAGTTAGTTGTTGGGAGGTGTTAGTTGGAGTTATCGTGACTTTGAGGTGAGGAAGCTTGAGTATTAGGATATGATCTATAGTTGGGATGATTAGGGTTAGGTGAGAGCTACTCGCTTCCTTGCGAGGATATGTGACAGCTATTGGCGTTATATCTACGATAAAAAAGTGCGGTTTGGCTTATCTTTGCGGTATAAGTGCGGTTTGGCCTTATACTTGAGGTATAAAAGAGTGGTATGATTATCTACTTAAATCAACTTTCTTTGTGTGCGTTGTTGGTGTTGGCCTTATACTTCGGTATAAGTGCGGTTTGGCCTTATAATTCGGTGTAAGTGCGGTTTGGCCTTATCTTTAGAGTATAAGTCTTGAGTTTGGCGCTTATCTTCGGTATAGGCGGTATGATTATCTATGATCACTTTGTTGTGTTGCATTGTTGGTGTTGGCGCTATACTACGGTATAAGGCGGGTATTAATTGATTGGTCCATTCCTACTTGGTGTTGAGCCAGTTGAGCGTATGCTTGGCGTTAGAGATTGGTATAATTGTGGAGGTATGAGAGATTGATGGTTTGATCACTAGAGTTATAATTAAATGGTTGAGTCTTTGTGATTTTTATTAAGGTGATTGTGTGCACTTACATTGAGACTTTGTATTATATCTTGAGATGTTATGCAGGAGGCTTGCTTTTGGAATTCTATGATATGGCCTTTTTAGGTAGTCGGGTATATACATATTTTATTCATATTTGACTACTATATCCTATTGGTAATTTCGTATGAAGCAACTTTCACCCACGTATTTAAGTTTTAAATTTAAGCTTCGGCGAACACACGCTATTCGTTTTGGACGGCATTCGTTTGTGCAGGGTTGTGAGGCGGGCCGATTGAGTCGAGGGGAGGTTGTTTGAGTTTATATTCGGTGGCTAGGTAGTGGCGATGGGTAGGCGAGATCTGGCGGTCGTTTTGTTGTGTTGTCAACCGTTTTAGCGATTGTTGTATTTCATTTTTAGGACTTTAGCCTTGTAGTGATTATTTGTAATCGAGGAATCACATTTATTTACTCGGTTAGCCCGACATTCATCTTTTTGAGATATGTTAGCCTTATATATATGGAGTCGGTTGGCCCCAGTTAGATATGTACGATGGTTTGTAAATTTTTAAAAGCGTTTTACAGGAATTTTAAGTGTAAATAAAACTTTTTTGGATAAGCGTGTAGTTCTTTAAGCCGGAGTCGTCCATCGATTATGGTGACTTCTGAGGTGTTGAGGATTATAATGATTCTCACCTCAGGCGGCCGACTGGGGGCCAGATGCGCGTAATAATAACCGTCACGTTTAAAAAAAAATTTAATTTTTCGGTCGGCGGTGGGACCCGGGGATAGTATAAATAATTTCGATGATAATATTATTTCGTAAATTTTTTTAGCCGAATTACATTTATAATTTAGTAGTTTTGCTATGGAAAATTTTATCTTTGGAATCGGGTTCGTTGAGATTTAAATACGATAAAGGAGAATTAAAGTTTTAAATATCTATCGACAACTATCTTAAATGCGTTTGATATCATGTAACTTAACCTGCTCTGAGGCCGAGATATTACTTTGATACATAAAAATTTCATTTTCATTTCTCTCTTCGATTGTCGCTCGAACTCAAGATCGGTTGTAGAATATCTTTTACTCCCATCGTTCTCTTGAGTTAGGGTAAGAAATTTGAGTCTTCGAGATATTTCTTGGGTTTGATTGACTTTTCCATAATTCAATTTTATGATGAATCTTAGTTGGATTTATGGGTTACGTGATGTATATAAGTGATTAATTCGTGATTTCGTGGTCGTTTGAGGATGTTATGGCTGGGTTGACTTTTAGGTTTCGGTTGACTTTTTGGGTTGATATTTTTCTAAGACTTTAAATGTGTAGGAGGTTATTTTGGGACCTTATTATAGTTATTGTGATATTAAATTGGTGATTTAAAATTGATTAAAAGGGAATTAGGTTGAAAAAGTGGTAATTCGAGTTACTGAGTTATAATTGATATTTAAATTATAGGTTTGTTTAATTATGGACTGGCGATTAACTAGAATGACTTATAAGTTGATTTGTAATGATAAAGTGATAAGATGGAATTTTAGCGAGGGGATGTCGATTGGGTTGTGTCGATGGGATTATAATTCGATAGTTTGTCGAGTAAATGAAATTTGTTTAGAGATAAGTTTAAGAGTTGGTTATGTATTATCTTCTAGAGCGCCCGGTATAGTAGTAGGTCTTGATTATACTTTACATAGTGTTGTTGTTTTCGTGGAAAGAGGCGATTACGTATTGTGTTAGCGGAGGAGGTTTTATAATAGTAGCTTCTTGAGAGGTGAGTACTTGCTCTCGCGGGTGTTACTTTGCGTATTCATTGTTATAAATTGTGTGAACATGTTATTGTGTTATGATTACGTGAGAATGACATACATGTAATTGTTATATGATTGTAATGATTATATTACGGCGTTGAGGGGTGGCAGGGAGTAAGTAATAGCTTGAACTCGACTTATATTTCGATTTCTATGGCCTTGTCGGCTTGGCAATGATTTACGTGACTGCTTGGCGATTGTGTTGACTTGCTGATTGTGAGATGTTTAGGCGTGTGCTTGGATATTGTTTAAGGAGTAAGAGTAAGTTATTGAGAGGTGATAGTTTAGAGTTATCTATGACTTGAAATTTTGACTTGAGTATGTCGAGTTTGACCTATGTTGGGATAATTAGGGGTTGGGTGACTCTTTCTTGCGAGGATATCTGACGATATGTGCCTTATACTTGAGTGTATAAGAGCGGTGTACTTATACTTTGTGTATAGGCGGTGTGCCTTATACTTAGTGTATAAGAGCGGTGTGACTTATTGTACTTAGTGTAGTGCGATGTGCCTTATCTTTGTGTATAAGTACTGATTGTCCCTTATCTTTTGTATTATGAAATGCGGTTTTGGCGCCTCTTTGCGGTGATATAAGTCTTGAGGTGATTAATGGGGGTAGTCCGTTCCACAGAGGTAGGCCAGTTGAACATCGCATTAGAGGTTGGTATCTTGGTGGGGATATGAGAGATAGGAGGTTTGATGACTAGAGTTTTTTAATCGTTGTTGAGTAAAATTTGATTTCTTTTTACGAAATTGTGTGCTTCTTGAACACTTCTAATATATCTTACGTATGTTATGTGGGACTTTCTACATTGGAATAAATTGTTGTATGACCTTTTTAGGTAGTCACGGATATATATGTATTTTATTCATATTTGACTATTATATTATTGATTGCGACTTAAGTTCGTGTGGTAAGTTTACCCACGTGTTAAGTTTAAACTTAGCGGATTATACTTTTTCGCGTTGGTAGGCGTTTCATTGTGCAGGGTTGGTAGTTGAGCGAGGTTGTTTGAGAGTTTTACGCCAGTGGCTGAGTGGCGTAGGGTGGCGAGAGGATCCTGTGATGCGATTTTGATGTGTTGTCAAGCTGATTTTGATTGTTGTATTTTCCTTTTGAAACTTTAGCCTTGTCGGGCATTGTCATTTGTAATTAAAGTCTGATAATTACTCTCTTTTTGTAGCCTTTCCGGCATTCTTGTTTATTTGGGATATGTTGTATATATATGGAGTTGGTTGGTTAGATATCGCTTTGATGGATTGTAAAGTTTTTTTAAAAATTTGTGATTATTTGGAAATATTATATCTAATCCTTATTTTTGAAGAAGCAGTAGTTTAAAGGCGAAATTAGATGGCGGTTTTGGTGATTACAGTGTTCGGGATTATAATGACTCTCACCTCGAGGCGGCCGACTGGGGCGGAACTAGATCTGAGAGTGTTCATTAATGTAGTCTTGAACTTGATTTGAGGGCTTTGAATGTCTTGATTTGGGGGCTATTGTCTGCAGTTGGACTTGATTTGATACTGCAGACCGTTGTATGATCTAAAATTTGTGAGGACATGAATTTGTTCTTTAGAAACCATTATATGATCTCTCGCTATATTTGGTTGGCCTCAATTTGGAGGTGAGGGCTGGATAGGAGTCTAAATCGATGTGATCGATGTTGGATAGAAGACTTGAGTCTTTGGACTTAGATGCTTGACTTGGATATCAATTAAAGTCGGGGAGCATAACGAGCGTATATGCAGTATGGTACATGCAGAAACGTCTTAGTCTATAGACTTAGGTCGTGAGACTTGGACTTGCTTTGGATGTTGTGTCTAGCAAAGGGACATACTTAACTTGATGCAAATGCAATTTAGTCGTATGTAAGAACATTCTACTTTGATCTTAGTCTTTATCCAGTGGATATACTTACATCAGCATCGAGGAGGTGCTTTAGCGGCTTATTCGGTATTTCACGATAGATAGACACTGAGCATTGCCAAGCTTAATCACTTAGGTTTATTTGATTGTGAGATCTGAATGATCGATTCTCATTAGTTTTTTTGAAGTCTTGATCCACGAAATTACTACATTTTTATGCAGTAATTTAACCTTGTACCTAATTATGAGCGCCTATTTTGGTTTGAAGTTGAAGATTTTTACATGTGTAGGCAAATTTCTTGATTTAGGCCCTTTTGTTAGAACATAGGTTGAAGGTTGATCATTTTTCTCTAAATAAGCAACAATCTTCATAGGTTTTCTATGAAGGAAATACCTTTTGAGACGTTCCTTATGCTTACAGAATTAAAAGCAAGAGCTTTTTTTGTATTTTTTTGTATTTTAGGGGATGAGGCACTTACAATGAAATAAGGGGGGGGTATTTAGAGGCTTTCGGGCTCTCTCTTCGATTAGTTCGATTCATAATCCACCGCAGGATTACGATCTTAAGCTGTTGAATTTTGATGTAAGATCTAGCTTAAATCGGATATTTAATATAATAGCCTCATTTTCCCAAAATCAAAGCGACTTTTTGCCCCAAATCATGAACATTCTTTCTTGATTAAAACATACGGTTTCCCAGTTAACCTATTTTCTATCGGGCCGCTAATTTGAGCTCGTTTTATTAGGAAACCTCGTTTTTAATCGAGTTTTCTCCACGAAATATTATTTTAATCGTAAATTTGAGAATCACATTTTAATATTATAATTAGGTTTTATTAATGAAGTAGAAACCCTGTTTCTCACTAATTAATTTCATGTAGCTAAAAACTATAGGAAACCCGCCAATTTACACGTGTATGATTTTTAATTGGAGTTCGTCCGAAGCCCTAATATCCCACTCGTCACAGTTACGACCTTTAATTAATTTATTAATAAAACCCTCTTAAATTAGAGTTTCATAATTTGGTAAATTAGAAATTTTGTACATCTATAATATTAGTCCTTAGTTGTCATTGATTTAGGACCCAGACAATATCAAAATTAAATGTCTGTGATGTTTTCTAGTAATGTAATAAAATGGGAGAATGATATATTCCTTGTTTCTAATTATAAACAATATACATTCAAGGTAAAAAATGTGTGACATTTTAAAATCCTCCAGCAGCTAGTAGGCATTTAGGGGGGTGCGGGGTCTGGTTGATATTTTGGTGTTCTAGGAGAAGGGCAAGTGTCGCATCAACAGCAATGGCCATAGATAGAGTCTGTCATGTTTAGTCTTATTAATTAGTTTTGTTGTGTACAGAACTTATCTTCTTAAATTTTTTACTTTTGGCTTGTGGCATGTTTTCCAAGATCATACCATCAAAACTCATGTTATATTAATCATTATTTGTGGAATTTGCAGTGAACGTACATAAAAACAGTTAGAAAAAATAATGAATTGGAGAAGTATTCATTCATGCTGAATGGGATTCAATCAAGTAGCTATATTAATAAGTATACACTACACTTAATAGAATACATTTTTTGTTAATGCATGTTCAAGATAGAATTTTAAAAAGTAGTTAAGCTTTAATTTTGGGGTCCAACTGATCAATTGTTTAACATGGAACCGTATTCATTAGCATCCACAAACTTTAATAATCCTTTTACATACTGAAATGAATGAATCATATTATAAACTACAAAAGCATGAAAATAAAAATACCCAAGAACAAGGAAATATTCTGACCCAAAGTAAATTGGAGTATTATTTAAATTTCCCATGGCTGCGCCTCCTAAGCTATTATTCATCCTCCATATTCTTGCAACTTTATTACTATTGCTCCTATCTAATATAACTCCTCAAATTCTATATAAAGCCTCCCCTCTACTCAAATTTCCAACAAGAACAACATAATATCCATTAGCAAACTGTATGTAACACCTTATTATTAACAAATAAACTCCCATTATTTCACAACCCATCATTTTTCTTGCTTGATATTATTAGCTCAACAATCCCATGTCTGGAGTTTGGGTATTTAAGAACAACGGTGTCGTTAGGCTGGTGGAAAACCCCGGTGAGTACACCGGAATCGGCCGGCGCAAAGTATTGGTACATGTCCCTTCAAATGAGATAGTAACATGTCAGTTCTTGAAGAAGTATGATCTGACCTCCTTCAATTCCACAAGAGATCCACTGTTCATCTCATCTCTCTACCAAGAGATTTCAACCAATTTAAGTCCATGCACATGTTTGACATCGTTGTTAAAAATCGAAACCAATTTGAAGTTAGAGATATGTAACAACAAGTGAGTGTATGTGTGGGGATTTGTGTGTTTGAGTTATTGTAATGAGATAGATATATTCAGTGGAGGAACTAGGGGTATGGGAGTAATAGTGGTTCTTAATTTTTTGAAAAAATTAATTTTATTAAGCATTTTTCTAAAAATTATATATAGTTATTCTTTTAAAATTATATTCTTTCCATAGAATTTTATATTTTAAGCTATAAGTATGATGTCGAATGTCAGTACTTATTTAAAAATTCTGGTTCCGTCATTGAATATATTTTTTTTTTTCTTTTTTTGGGTTTTTATTAGTGTTCTAATTTGTAACCTTGATTTGGGTTCCAGTGTGTGATGATAATGTTCCATTTTCAATGTTGTATGGACTATGGAATTTATGCAGGATAGATAATAAAATAAGAAAGTGGGTTTATTTCTTATGGATTATCAATGTGTACAATACAGTCTACCAGATATGTAATTACATACCTGAGCAAGTGAGCATGTAAATGTCTATCAGGATTCTGCATTTCTACTGATTAGAAAGCCTGTGTTTGAGTATGGACTTGTAGATTGATGCATCTAGCTATGTCATCGTGTGTATCTTTTGCATTTTAATTGTTATTATGACTTTTTTTTTTCTTATTTGTTAGCAACTTGATTTTTTTATTTCTTATATAGTTATTGACAGTTAAAAACTAATTTATTAGATCAAAATTTATGAGGTTTAATTAGTTAAATTAATGTCCAATCAAAAAATTCCAAGTAGTATTTGGATTTATCAGAGTTCGACATTTGATAATTAGGATTTCGGATAATTTCTCCAATTAAATTTATAATATAATATACATAATTATAACTCTAAACAACTTTTATTATTTGAAAAGTAATATTTTAATATATCTTACTCTTTTATCTACATAGTAAAATGTGTGTATCAATACATTTCATAAATAAGATTATAACTAAAATTTAACATTTTAACTAATCACAAAATCAACCTAGCTTAGTGGTTAGTATGGGATTTACACCTACATGAATGTCATGTGATCACATGTTTCAATTCCTGACATAAAGACACATATCACAATGCTATTAAAATTCGATTCATGTGCAAAAATTTGACACACTAAATGGGATATTGAATCCGTACATTCATCATCAATGTCTTGATCCGAATTCGTACCAATGTTTTACGAATTTTAAAGCGATCGTTCCTTGATCGTAGGATGCATTCTGAGCCACTTACTTGGCGTTACAAGGAGGTAAATCGCGGGATATGCCGATGGCAATGCATTTTGAGCCTCCTCGTTTACCACTTTGCAACTTGAAGGGATCGAACACATTCGCTGAGGGGTTCGAACCGTCATCAATTCTGGAGGGGTGAGTGGCATCAAAAATTATAACTTAAAATGATGATGTAAATGAAGATAAAAAGTCGATCAGCTTAGCAGAAAATACATAGTTAATGAGAAGTTTAAAATAACACAGAAATAAATTTCAACGTAAGTGAAGAATTATCTAAATCCCACTTTTAAGAGTATATGGGTAATGAGAAGTTAGCAAATACCCTAATCAAAATAAGTTCCAACTATCTAATGTCTCACCGATAATGGTACCTGGGTTATAAGATCTATCAATATAATCCGAAATATGTTTCGAGATGGTTACTGCCTCAAAGATGCCAACAACAAAAAATTGCAATCTAACATAACAAAAAGTTAAGAACAAAAAAACAAATGCCAACAAAAAGCTCAATGCAACAATATAAAAACAAGATAGAAAATAAGCAGCAATTTCAAATTAATGCAAACGAAAAAAGGAAACTTATCCAAATTAAAAATTCCATGAAACAAGGAACAAAAAAATAAAAAAAACAAATCAGATCCTACAAAATCGTTCCATTAAATACACTGGTATTGATTTTTTAATTTAAAAAAACTAGTTTGACGATTAACCCCTACCAGGTAATACTTATCGTTGGATCAATCGAACTCGTAACTATTATATCAACGATCAATAGCTGTTTAAACTCCTAGTTAATGTAATAACTTCGTTTCCGTACTAAATATTATTGAAATAGTATACTAGTTGCTCGGTGGAGTATTTTGAAAAAAAAAAAAATTCGGTCGAATAATTAATCTGACGAATGCAATTCGGTCGGTAGTATATTTTGTGGTTTGAGCATTTTTAAAGTTTTTAATTGAATGGGAATGATATTATTTGGGTTAGAAGTTAAATTTATGTTGGAGTTGTGTTGTTAAGCGAGGGCAATGGCCCAAGCCAGAGCGGCTTGATGCTTGAGATATTTTGTTATGCGGACCGCGTGGTTTTTATCTTATCGCTTAACGCTTTTTCATCATCATCATTATCATCTTCTTCCTCTTTCTTAGGGTGGCGAAAGGGGTGGTCGTTATTTCATGATTTTGTTTTTCGATTTTTAACGCCGTTTGAGGCTTTGGTCTGAGGAATTTTACGGAGAGATTCACGAGACATTACTGACTTTTGCACAGGGGTAAGAAAGTTCGAATCTTTTGGAGTATTTGCTTGAGTTTGAGGATGTTGACTTTTGAAATTTGAGTTGACTTTTGAGCTTTGATGTTTATTATGTTATAAGAATTGCCATATAAGCTTAGATTATCGTCTCTTGATTGATAATTATCGATTATGGGGTTGAAAAATATTGAGGGAATATAGTTGACTTTTGTTGACTTTTTGTAGAGTTTTCTAAATGGTGTTTAAATGATGAAGTGTACTCTTGGACTTTATTTAGGTTTGTTCGGTCATTGTGATTTTGAGGTGAGTAGAGAATGTTCGGATATTACGAGTTTTTGTAAGTTGGATAGTGAATTGATTTGAGATTAAAGATGATTAGAAATGTGTGTTGAATAATGGGATTCCATTCAAACCTATTATTTTTGAAGATAACAAATTGTTAATCGAACTAATCCGTTTTTAGTGAACATGTATTCGGGTTTATTCCTAAATAAAGTCAGAGAGTGCTAAAATTGTTAATCGGGAAGTTCGGGAGGCTCGTTGATGGAGTCAAACAAAGCGTAAACTTCGAGGCTCGTGTTCTTTTTTATAGGCGTTTGTAAGGAACTCTTTAAGTATTTTGTCGTTTTAAATTTGTGAGTATAGACTTTTGCCATTTAAAAAGAGCAATTGCTTGTTTGAAAAGCGAAGGTCTAGTAGTTTCAAATCTTAGTATAGATTGATTCATAGTTAAGTCTCATCACGAATAGTATGTGGCATTCGTTTCGAATTAGCTTCAAACGTCGTTATTTTTGGAATTGACACTATGAACCGTCGAGACCCGCCGAGGAGGTGCAGTCGCGATAATCGAGACCCGCCGAGACCCGAGATGCCGATAAGTCCCGATGATCGAGACCACAGACACCGATAAAGATTGAGCGGAGGCTTATAGCGTTGCCACACAGTCGTCGAGGGGCTCGTGAGACCCCGGTCTCGATGGAGATTTTGATCTTGAGGCCTCTTCTTCGGCTAATTTTGTGCATTATAAGCCACTCTTTTTCAAAACCTAAAGAACTTTGCAACTATTTGAAACCTAATTTAAGGCATTTATTTCTTTGATAGCAAGGCAAAAGTCATAACTCTCACATTTGGCCACTTCCATAATCTTTTGTTAGAGGAGTTTCTGATTGTGGCTGACAATACGTTCATACCGAGCATTTATTGTTTTTTGAGTGAAATCACCCAATGTGGGAAGCATAGGGTTACTATTAGGTTGAGTAGTACTGAAATCAATCCTAAGGTGTGTTCTTGGGTTCCCGATCCCTAGGTTGATTGGGAGTTGAAATCCTTAGCGGGTAGCTTGAGGAACCGTTCAGGTGTAGGCTAAGTGTTTGATAATAGGCTTGAGAGAAGTTGCTTGTGTGTAATCAAACCTTTGCTTGGCCAGTCTTTGCCAAAATCAGGAGGTTGGAAAGCCGGCGATTAGAGCGTAGGGAGCAAAGCTCGCTAATAATATCTTATTAATATTGTATTCTTATTTCACTTCTACTCTTTTACTTTAAGTCATCATTATATTATTACTTTAATCATCTTGTTGTTTTATTGTTGACTAATGCGTGTTACCAGGCTTAGGTTATCGGATTTATCACGTTTAGAACATATTCTTATTATTTTGTAATTCCGCGTTGTTAAGAATTAAGCTAAAAAAGAGAATAATTTAACGTAAAGGCACTATTCACCCCCTCTAAGGTTGAATCTAGGCTAACAATTGGTACTCGAGCTCGTGTTTCTCGTAATTAAACACTTAAAATCTTGTAGAAAAGATCATGGGTAGTAAGGAATATTGGTAGCTCGGGAACTTTTTGTGTTGAAATTGGGTCGAGTGCGAGGCCGCATTTAGCCAGCCGGATCAAGCTATGATTATTGGTGCAACGTTCAGAGTATCATGTGCGAAACTGTAAATTATGGAGAATAATCATCAAAAGTCCGCTACCGTTTCGATGAAGTATCAAATTCTTGGCGAGAGCCGGAGGCTCGTAGGAATTGGCCAAAGTGGAAGAGGCGACATAAGAGGTGGGGGCGCGCGATAGAAGTTCGATGGAGGATGTGGACCAAAGAAGGGAATTTTCAGGGATGAGGAACTCAAAAGGTGGAGTTAAATTCCAAGGCCATCCGTGTTCTCCTGTTTCCAATGTGTATGGAAGAATATCTTTCGAGTTAAGGGATGCAGTACGGCCCGAGGAAATATAGGACTTGTTAGAAGCCGCTCACGTTGGTTCTAGTCAAGTGAAAACCACGAGGTCCGACTTTTTTGACAAGGAATATCAAACCGAAATGTATCGGGAGAGTCCATCAAAGATATGCATCAAAGGTTGATACCGTGCCGGCTTGACTTGGATTACAAAGGGGAAGACTTTCTCCTTGGAAGAAGTAAAATGGAAGAATCATAGGCGTCAATCCCGAATTCGGCGAAAGGTTTGTGCAATCAATGAAGCCAAAGATATCAAGATTCTTCCCGCTCCGAGCTCATTGGTTCCATGAAAGCCGAAGAGGAAGTCATACTTGAAGCGAGGCTAGAAATAGGGACAAGAAGAAAGTGGCTCTTGTAGCGGCGAAGTACAAAATTCATGAGAAAGCGAAAGTGGCGAAGATGATGAAGACCTTGGCCATCTTTGCTAAGAGACTTGAAAGGTTTCTCGAGTTCAAAAGAGCAACAATGATCATGGTCATAAAAGCTTCAAGAGATATGATAATGCGAAAGGAAATGCAGAAAGCTGAGCCAAAGAGGAAAATCAAAGGAGATGTGATGCTTCCAGATATAACAAACTTGGACATTTCAAAAGCGGATTGCCAGCGTGCAGCCAAGAGGTCAACCCGATAAAACTGCAGCCAGGCCACTTGGGATATGGCCGAATCCGGAGGCGAGTGTTAAAACTCGGGGGTGACTTTACAGCGTGGTGTCACCGTGGCGCGAAGACTGATGGGTACCTCTTAACTCCCATTTTACTGGGATGATGACTGCTGGTGATGAAATCAAGTAGTGATTTTGTGAGCTAAGCAACAATTATAACGAGGTTATTAGAAAGCTTTGAAGAATTGCTTAAAAGAATAAAGAACTTTCAAACTAATAAAAGCTTGCTGCTTAAAAACAACTCTGCTGAGAATGAAAGTTACTTTGTTAAAGCTTGATTCCAATTTGAAAAATAGCCTCTTGAAAAATTGGGCTTAAACAAAATCTTAAAAAAGATTGAGTTGGAAAATGTTGAACTTCAGAAATCTACCGACTTGCGCACCGTGAGAACAAACAAGTTAAATGAAATTCTTGAAGGCTCAAAAACTTGTCCAACCAACAAAAGGGGTTAGGCTATTTCAGCGATAACTCTGTCGCTCTGACCATTTAAATGCGTCCGATTATTAAATTAAATGAACCGCGTTACTTACTTGACTTGTGTGAAAAAGGAAATCATAAGTCTTGAAATGTCGTCTGAGGTTAGTGAGAATGGGCACCTTATGTCCCCGAGTCTCTAAGACCTAAATGGATAAGTAAGAAAATCCATCCCTCGCTACTTAACCAGCGAGGACCCAAATCGCATTGGGTACCTCGAATGAAATTGAAATTTATTGTTGTAGGGCCGCTCATCCAAGAAAACATTTGGATGGTGGATAAGCGGATGTTCAAGGCATATGGCCCGAGGAGATGCCTCACTCTTTTTTAAGCTTGAAACAAGGCGGTTGGAAACGTAAGGATTCATGGCTCCAAGCGAAAACCGCCAAAATCTAGGTAAAGGGTGTATTGGTAAGAAAGGTTGTTTCCAAATTAAAAATACCTTACTTGTTGATGACGTGAAGTTTAATTTGCTAAGTGTGAGCCAATTATGTGAAAATGATTATGAAGTTAAGTTTTCAAAACATAAGTGTATTATTTCTAATGCTTAAATCTTCGTTTGTTTATGCAAAACAGTTTATCGATCGAGATAAATGTATATTATGTTAATTTTGATTCGGTTAGCGAGTAATATATTTGCATGAATACATAATTTACATGATATTTGTGGCATCGACGGTTGAGCCATGCTAGTATTGAAATAAATTATCTAAATTGCATAAAAACTTCATGTTAGAGGGGCACTGCTAATCTACCAAGTATAAAAGGTTAAACTGCGTGCATGTCGGCTCGGTAAAATGCATAAATCGTCGTTTAAGCCTTTAAATCTTGTTTCGTCAAACCATGTGCTTGATTTGCTACATATGGACTTGTTTGGTGAGATGGATATTGAGAGTTTAGGTGGCTCTAAATATGTTTTTGTTATTGTGGACGATTACTCGAGGTTTACTTGGGTAATTGGCCTTGCTAATAAAAGTGATGCGTTTAAAGAGTTTGCTAAGTTGTGTAGAAAGGTCATGAACGAAAAGGGATTCAAAATCAAGGCCATAAGGAGCGATCACGGAGGTGAGTTCGAAAATGAGGAGTTCGATGTGTTTTTGTAGGGGAATCCAGCCTGACTTTTTGACTGAACACCTCTAGGCAGAAATGGAGTCGTGGAGGCGAAAGAATAGGACTATTCGAAATGGGTACTTTTGTGTTGAATGAGGCACTTTAACTTGCCAAAGTACTTTTGAGGAGGACATGCCGTGGACACAGCGTGCTACACCATCAACCGGGTATTTCACAGACCTATTCTTGATGGGCTCTTACAGCTTTGGTATGGTAAAGATCCTCGTATTGATTACTTTAAAGTTTTTGGATGTAAATGCTTTACATTTACAAGCACTGAGAATGGGTGGGTAAAATTTGGCGCTAAATCTAAGCGGGGCAAATCTTCTTGGTTATTCTAAAAGCAGTAAGGCATATATCATCTGATAAAAGGATCGATGTGTGCAAGAATCTATTCATGTTAACTTTGATGAATCTAATCCGTTTGTTGAGAAAGTTGTATTAGATAAGGGATGATTCATTGGGTAGGCCCAATAATGGATGAAATTTACAAAAGAATTGATGAGCCTCAAAACCAAGCATCAAGCGAGGAAGCATATTAATTGTAAGAACAAACTAATAATCAGCTGCGTGACCAGCAGATGTGGATGATTATCTCCATGTGGGCGGACGCGCGAAGATGTCACCCTAGGGAGGCGAGAATCGTCAAGAATCATCCCAGGATCTCATTCTTGGTGATATCTCAAAGGGAGTAACTATAAGTCCTCTCTAAATAATGTTTGTCTCCATAGTGCTTTTTGTATCTCGAGTAATTGCCTCTTGTATTAAGCAAGCTACAGAAGAGATCCGGATTGGATTTTATACATGCAAAAGAACTTGAACAATTTGAAAGATGCAAAGTTTTGGCATTTAGTTGAAAAACCTTTCGATAAAACCATTATTCGGGACTAAATGAGTTTTTAGAAATAAACTTGATGAGACCGGTGTTGTTTAGTAAATAAAAATTAAATGCTTGTTGTTGAGAGGGTTATAATCAATCGAAGAATCGATTTTGATGAAACCTTTGCTCAGTGGCTAGGTTGGAATCCATTCGTATTATTCTAGCCATTGATCACATAGTTTCAAACTACACCAAATGGATGTCAAAAGCGGCGTTTCTATTAAGTTTCATAGATGAGGAGTTTTGTAAAAACTGACCTCAGGGTTTTGAGAAGAATCCTAATTATCACCAAATCGCGTTTTCAAACTAGATAAAGCACTTTCTGATTTAAAACAAGCACCTAGAGCAGTATGAGAGGTTAAGCACATTTAGTTGCGAATGGGTTCAAGAAGGGGAAAGCTTGATTCACTTTTCTTGAAGCAGAAAACATCTCATGTGGATTTACAAATTTAATATGGAAATGATATTATTTTTCGGTTCTCTTTAATGATTTGTTGTGTGAAGAATTTCTTCAAAAATGATGACAAGTGAGTTCGAGATGAGCATGATGGGAGGTGAATGTCTTCCTGGGACTCGAAGTAAAAGCAAATGGTGGAGCGGCATATTCATAGAAGCCAATGAAGTTCTCGAGAAAGAACTCATAAGAAATTCGGGATGGAAGATGCGAAAGTGATGGGAGCTCCCGTATAGAAATCCATGGTGAACAAGGGCGAAGGTACTAGTGTCAATGAGATAAATGCTCCGGTATGATTGGTAGTCTTCTTTATCTTACGCTTCTAGACCAGTATTTATGTTTGCCGTGTGTTTGTGTGCTCGTTTCAAGCATGTCCCAAAGAAAGGAGTCTCATCTTAAAAGCGAGTTAAAGGATCGCCCGGTCGTGCAGAAAGGGGCCGATTGACTATGGGCTTTGGTATCCGATGGCGAAGAGCTTTTGAACTTGTGCAGGATACTCGGATCTCTTGATTTTCAGGGATGCACACTTGATAGGAAGAGTACAAGTGGGACATGTCGCTTCTTAGGACATAGCCTACTTTCGTAGTCTGTGAAGCAAAATAGTGTTGCGTTGTGACATCGGCGGAGGCAGGCTCCATGTGGCCCAGTCGGGGTGTGTGTTTGCTCAAGTACTTTAGATGGAAACAAACCTTGGAGGATTTCGGGATCAAATGAACAAGAGTTCGGTGTTATGTGACTAACACAAGTACCAAATATTGCCAAGAATCGTTGCGGCGCTCGAGGACGGCACGTTGAAGTCGTCGTCAAACTTAAGCCAGGGACCGTATTGCAAAGAAGCGTTGATCTCTACCGAGTTAGGTAGGGACAAATGGTCAACTTCGCGGACATCTTCACCCAAACCACTACGGAGGAGGATCTTGAATTTAACCGTGTGGCGTGAAACTAAAGGGATGGCGATCTTTAAAGTAAAAATGAAATTTTATCTTATCGTACCCGTCACTTCGTCTTGTATGTTGTTGCGTCTTAAAATTATGTCTATATTGTTATATTGGGATGATGAACTGATAATGGCACTCATTGGACAGGGACCCGGTAGTCTTCGGGCAGAGGTGAGGTGGGGAGTTTCTCAGATCCTCCGATATCTTCCCGGATTGGGTTTATTTCTTTTATGAACATGTTGTTATTCACACTTCTAGTAGTAACAATTTGAACATTAAGTTGGAGTTTGGTGGTAGATCTTACGAGTATAAGTTGAGAAATTTTAGAGATGATTTCGGGTTGTCTGGAAATGGGTTTTCTAGTTATGCTGTGGATATGTGGCCTCCGAGTGAGGAGATTGAGTCGGCGGAAGATGTGACCGAGTGGTTGAATAATGGTCGAGGGTTTAGAAATGGTTATAGGAAGAAAGGGGTGGTTGATTCATGCCAGGTGCTTCTTGTTTGTATCACGAGGTGAAATTGGGTTGTGAACACCTTTTTGTGTCGAGTCGGTGGTTCAGTGGGTTGGGATAGGAATCCAGGAGTCGGTTGGTGAACTCACCGACTTACAAATTCTTGCGTCGCCCAGCGGATGATAAATCTACCACTCTTACGTTTGCCTTCCGTATCTGCGGCGTTCGATAGAAGCGTCTGACGACGACCGCCTCTTGCGGAGATCTTAACATCACCACGCATCATGGAATCTTGGGAGGGGCCAGAGATTGTTTCCAAGGGGTATGCCAAGAAGAATTGGGGGAGGCAGCGTGAATCACGAGGGCCCCTTAGGACTTGCGCGTCGCGTATCCCATGATAATCGACTTTGGTGGAAGTGGGGAGGCTAGATCGCGAACCGTGAAGATAAGAAAGACATTCCAACATGGGGAGAAATGGTTCGGGGAGGTAGATGACTTGGAGGATCCGGTGTTTTGGGATGATGAGGATGGCGGCGAGGACTTCGAGGATGGCGAGGATGATGATGATGATGATGTAGAGAGATGATGATGGCCGGTGTAATGAGGCTCTCGGGAGTGAGGGGAGTAAAACATTTCAAGACACAGGCAAGATTAAATGAAATTGCTAGGAGGCAACAAGTCATTGAGGAGAATCGAGGATTATCGTGAAAGAAAACAAGAAGCTTAAAGATTATGTGAAGGAATTACATGGAATTCCTGCTTGTTTTGGAGATGGTAATGAGAAGTTGAAGGCCCACAAGAAGTATTTGGTGACTTCGGATGATGAGGAGACCGAGGTTGGGGATAGGACCGGCGGTGCGGGTCCGAGTACCTGTGATGGTGCTACTCGAGTTGGGATCGAAACATCCTTGATGATGATGATGACGCGGATGGCATGGGATCCGCTTCTTTGTGAAGCCAAGCGGAGGTCGAATCAATTGAAGGGACGGTAAACTGGACCAATTGTGTTGCTTGTTATGACTTGTTTAGACTTGTTTTTACACCCCACTTTTGTGATGATCTCAAAGGGGGGAGAATGTTTAGACTATGCTTTGTTGGTTTTACATTTTTAGTGTTTAGTTCTCTTATGCACAGCATTGGATGTTTTTATGTAATAGCTTGTGTTAATTGTTTTATTATCTATAGGTATTGCGTCTTTATATTATTCTTGTTCCGTTGCTATATAAATCCCGTGGATGTTTCGTTCATAAAGAAAACATTGGGAATCTATGTTGAGGGGCGTCGCTTTATGTTTTTACATTTTTCTTTCCCTTAGCGTAAGTCAATTTGTTATCGTCAAAGGGGAGTTTGTTGAATAATGGGATTTCATTCAAGGCTATTTTTTGAAGATAACAAATTATCGAACTAATCCGTTTCAGTGAACATGTATTCGAGGGTTTATTCCTAAATAAAGTCAAGTCTCTTTAAAATTGTTGATCGGGAAGTTGGGAGGCTCGTTGATGAGTCGAGAAGCAAGCATGAAACCTTTGAGGAGCTCGTGTTCTTTTTTTATAGGCGTTTGTAAAGGAGCTCTTTTTAAAGTATTTTGTGTTTTTAAATTTGTGAGTATAGACTTTTGCCATTTAAGCAATTGTGTTTGAAAAGCGAGGTCCGTAGTTTCAAATCTTAAGTATAGATTGATTAAGCCCAGTTAGAAGTGCAAATGCGAATGGCTGTGTGGCATTTGGTTTAGAATTGGCTTGAAAGCGATCGTTATTTTGGAATTGACACTATGAACCATGGACCCGCCGAGAGGGTCGGGTCACGATGTCCGAGGGGCCGCCCGAGGCCCCAGTGCGATAGGGTCCGATGATCGAGACCACGGACCTACCGATAAGGTAGCGAGGCGGGCTTATAAGCGTTGCCACAGTCCCGTCGAGGGGCTAAAGTAGGGGCCAGTCTCCCGATGGGAGGTCACGATCACCGGGCTACTCCCTCGGCTCAAATTTTGTGCTATGGCCCCCTCTTTTTCAAAACCTAAAGAACTTTGCAACTATTTGAAACCTAATTTAAAGGCATTTCATTTCTTTTGATAAGCAAAAGGCAAAAGGTGCTAACTCTCGCATTTATTGCTTCATAATCTTTATTGGGGGAGTTTCCCTAGTTGTGTGACAATACATTCAGCCTTCTCAAACATTTATTGTTTTTGAGTGAAATCCTTGTGTGGGAGCGTAGGGTTACTATTGGAGTTGAGTAGTACTTTGAGAATCCCCAGAGTGTGTTCTTGGGTTCCCGTCCCAGGTTGATTAAGGAGTTGAAATCCTTAGCGGGTAGCAGGTCATTTAGTGTAGGCTAAGTGTTTGATAATAGGCTTGAGAGAAGTTGCTTGTGTGTAATCAAACCTTTTCTTGGCTGAATTATCTTTGAAATCTGAGAGTTGGAAGCCAGAGCGATTAAAGCGATAGGGGAACCGAGCTTCGCTAATATATATATTGTATTTTCTTCTTTCACCCTGCTTTTACTTTAAGTCATCATTATATTATTACTAATCATCTTGTTGTTTATTGTTGACTAATCATTCTAGAGCTTAGAGTTGCTCCGGGTTATCGCGTTAGAACATATTCTTATTATTTTGTAATTCGCATTGTTAAATTAAAAACTAAAAAAGGGAATAATTTAACGTAAAGGCATTGCCCCCCCTACAGGTTGAATCTAGGCTAACAATGTGATGATTAGTTGTTAATATCGAATGTTAGGGTTGTGAAACTAGTAATTAGAACTCGTCGTTAATAGGAAAGGTTGAACTTAACTTGGAATAAGGTTGTAGAAACTTTTGTTGGAGTTATTTTGGGGGGTATCGGTATGGATTATATATATAGTTAAGAATGTTATATTATTAGTTGTGTTACATAAGTAGTAATTATAATTTTGAATATTTTTTGAGGCGTTGATCATGGGTAAAAAGGTCATTTGTTGTGATTCTTGAGGAGTTTTTGTTCCCAGCTAGCCAAGGTGAGTACTAATCTCACGGGAGTTTTACTTAGCATGTATAAGTATATATGTTGTTGTACTTATTGGTTGTCTTGGACTCCTGTTCACTTTGTTATTCCATTTATCACGAGATGATGCGTAGATGTGTTGGTTATATATATAGTTGATTGTGTGTGGCTTGGGGACATGTTGCCTCTGTAATGTATGATTTTTGGTGTTTTTGGATGAAAATTATTTATTTTCACAGTATTGAGTTTTGTGTCGGTGGTCTCATGAGTCGTATAGATGTTTTTGTGAGTGGTCTTCCAGGTATTAGGAAGAGTTGTATATGAGTTGATATTTGTCGGTTAGTTGATGTTGCAGATTGAGTTGATGTTGCAGATTGAGTTGATTTTGTCAAGAACTATCTTTGCTTCGTTCCTAGATGCGATTTGGTGAGTTGCCTCGTACTTAGTAGCGATTCGGTGATTGCCGTACCTCGTTACGATTCGGTGATAAAACATGTCGGCCGGGCATAAGTTTCTCCACTGCGAGGTTGAGGTTTGATTATACTTGCCGCGTTAGTTGTAGAAATCCGGACTTATATTGAGTTGTAAGGGTTGTTGAGTTGACACTGTTGTTGAGTTGTTGAGGTTGACACTGTTGTTTGAGTTGACACTCTTGTTGAGTTGTTGAGTTGATATTATTGATTGCGTTGATAGAGTCGTTGAGTTGTTGAGTCGATTGAGTGGGTTGGTTGTACAGTTGAGTAGTCATGTTGTCGGGGTCGTTGTGTTGAGTCTATGTGGTTGTATTATATGTTGTTGGACTTTTTGGTGTTGCGATATGTTTTACGACTCATATATATTTTACGACTCATTTACTGTTTATTGATAATGCTTCCATTACGGTAGAGGTTGCTTGATGAATTGATGTCGAATTAAGATTTGGGGTTGATTATGTTTCATATTACATCAGTTTCGCTTGTGGATAGGTTGGTATTAAATTCGTTATGCATTCTTGAGTTAAAGTTGAGATTGATTGATGGTTGAGATAACATTTTGAATGAAAACCATTAGGTACAAGAACATTATAAACGAAGTTTATGCTCATCCCATAGATGATGTTGATGATATTTTATATATGGTGGAAAAGTGGAATTCAAATGTGTTGGTATATAAGTTATGATCCCGTCAGCGTTGATACCGTTAAGGTGAATAAGTTGATATACTAAATGAGATATTTTGGGGAGATAATTCGGTGCTTAGGTTATCTTGATTTAAGACATATGTTGCTTAGTTGTATTAAGATAATGAAACGATTTAGAGATTTCTATTATAGATATTCCGATAACGTATAGGTGTGTGGCTATGATTTGGAGTACCACTTTAAGGTGAACTACAGATAGTTGGTTGAGTTGTGTAGGTTTGGTGTGAGATTGTATGTATGGTGAGTATCTCTAAGTTATGAACATTGAGTTGTATCTTTGAGTTACATTTATTATTGTTAGAGTTGTATATTAGATATTCCAGGTGATTAAGTTTATGCTATGAGGGAGTAAGTGGTTGGCAGTGGGAGTGGGTTTATCGGTGTTAGTTGGAAAGCCATTAAGAAAGATTTATACGTGTGTTGAGGTAGCATAGAAAATATATAATACTTGTGGTGTATAGTTGTTAGATAGGTAATGAAGGCTTGAGTTATCGCATTGTGTATGTGTGGTGGATTATACATGATATTTGTATTCCTCGGCTTAATGGTGACTCCTATTCCCAGATGGGCGGAGGCGTGCTTATCACACCAGGTTATTCTTGACTGAGCCGAGATCTTTGGCAGTAGCTACAAAATATCAAAATATTACTCCGGTAATATATTTTTATAATTTAAAATTTTTGAGACCTACATTTTACCTATGCAAGAAAACCCATCGGGGTCTATCTAGTTCACGTGGCTTCTACCAGTACCACTACGGCACTATCTATATACTTCACATAAATGGCAATATTTCCCCATGTTCATAACTATCATCTTTAAAGTATAATAATTCCTATTTTTCAATCAATTTCATCTTCCACTCAACTAAACATATTCCAAGAAAACATAAAAAAAAATGTCTTCCAATGATGTAAAGTTAGTAAGATTTGGCATAATGGGGTGTGCTGGAATCGCTAGAAAAGTCTCAAGAGCCATAACTCTATCCCCTAATGCAACCCTTTACGCCATTTCAAGCCGTTCATTTGAAAAGGCACAACAATTTGCTATCAAGAATGGTTTACCAAACTCAGTCAAGCTTTATGGAAGCTATAATGAGTTGCTTGATGATGATCATGTGGATGTTGTCTACATGCCTCTGCCTACTAGCCTTCATGTGAAGTGGGCAACTTTGGCTGCAGAAAGAAAGAAGCATGTGTTGTTGGAGAAACCTACTGCACTTTGTGTTGCTGATCTTGATGTGATATTGGAGGCTTGTGAAGCAAATGGGGTTCAGTTTATGGATGGGAGTATGTGGTATCATCATCCTAGGACTGGAAAAATGAAGGAGTTGCTTGATGATTCCAAACTTTTTGGACAAGTTAAAAATAATAGGTAAATAATACTGACAAAGTCCGGAACCTGTTATTCAACTTTGTGTTTGAGCTTTTCTGATCGTGATACGTGTTATTATTTTTTATTTTAATTTAAACTTTTGAGAGTCAAAACAGCATTACGTGTCATAACATGCAGTGTAGGATAAGAAAAGCAGAAACGATCTGGCGTGTCATGATACTTGCTTGAGTCCCAGAGAGAGAGTGTCACAGAGTGCAACATGTGATCTATTTCCATATAAATGTGTTACAGATTGATGGTTGTTCTTATTTGAATTTTTTAATTCTGATATTGTCTTATGATGATTTGAATTCTGTGTTTCCCATTTTGATTCACATTTTAGATTTATTGATAACAGAGCAATGGACTGAAGGAAAAGGTGAGTGTTAGTTAGCATAAGCATCACATAGTTTGTGTGAATTCCAAAATGTAAATATGGCAAACAAATTGGGAAGCAGATAGTACTTTATCACAGATAAGTGATCATATATATGATCTTTCAACTAATTTCTTGAATTTAAACAGAAGTATATTGCATATAATGTAATCATTCACTTTAGGATTAAGTACTCAAGTGTGTTGAACCATGTAAGCCAGTGGTCACTGGAACTTAAAATATACACTTTTTTCAGAGAATACTGTCAAGTGTCTTTTTTTGTTTTCAGATCAATAGCTCATCATCATTCATAACTCCCGAAGGATTTTTTGAGAATGACATCAGGGTGAAACCAGACCTAGATGCTTTGGGTGCATTAGGCGATGCAGGGTGGTACTGCCTTGGTGCTATATTATGGGCAATGAATCAAAAACTACCAACAACTGTAACTGCGTTACCTGCCATAGAGCGTAATGCAGCAGGAGTTATCATGTCGTGCAGCGCCTCCTTCCACTGGGAGGAAGATGGCACTATTGCAACATTTTATTGCTCATTTTACGCACACGAAACCATGGACTTGGCTACATCCTGTTCCAACGGCACAATGCATTTTCATGACTTCATCATACCCTTTCAGGAGCAATCCGCACGTTTCAGCTACACTTCTGATGCTAAGTTTGCAGATCTCCACGTTGGATGGAACATGAAACCTCAGGAGGTTGAACTAGCTTCTCCATTACCACAAGAAGCTATGATGATCCAAGAATTCGCGAGGCTAGTTGAGAATATCAGAAGCGGAGTTGGCAAACCTGATAGCAAGTGGCCGCAGACTAGCAGAGCAACTCAATTGGTACTTGATGCTGTGCGGACATCAATTGAACTTGGATTTCAACCTGTTCGTATGTAACGATATATTTTGTGTGTATGCGAGTATGAAAACTCCTGAAGGCTGAAGAGATTTGTTCAATGAGCTAAATTTTGTTGAAGGAGCGATTATCGCAGTGTGGCTTGTTACTTATCTGCAGTTCTTTTGCAACTGCATAAGTTTTATGGACTATGGTCATATATTTATCACTCTAGTCATTGAAGATTGTCTTTGAGAGGAAAAAAAAAAGATTGTCATTGAAAAATAAATATCCTGGTTGAGAACTTCTCTTAATTCAGTCAAAGCTCATTATAGATAATTAGATACCAATCTCCATCTCAAGTTAACTAAGAGGTTAGACTAATTAGTTTTCTTGATTTAATTAGATACTAAACGTTCAGTTTTGATCAAATGGAGTATGGGTGGACGAAACTCAATGTAGATGGAGCTGTTGCAGGAACATGACTCCGCAGGTGGGCAAATTTAGTACACTCGAGGCGTTTGGTAGGTAGGATTAATGGTCAACATTGGCATAGTCATGAACGTCGAGGTGGTGGCGTTAGCTCACCTCATCCCTCGCCTCTCAAACCAAAACGTCGGAGGTATGATCATCCCCCATAGGGATGGAGCACATTTCATGATCAATGGTTTCCTAGCTAAGAAGATTCTCCAAACTTCGGCATGATCTCTACAGTTGGAGAAACCTTCTGAAGAGTTGGAGAAGCTTTTGGATGAAGATGCAGCTAATTGCAATTTTCACTTAACTACATGCTAATTGTACACCAGCTACTAAATAAAATTATGTTCATGCTAAATTGCTATGATATTGTACAATATACAGAATAATATGGTGCAAAGTTTGTAAAACTGTACACTGTATAATAACATCAATATTACACTTTTTATGTTATCCATACTACAAGAATATGCTAACGAACGAACAATGGAAAAATTGGGGGATGGGAGGAAGAACAAGTATGAGAAATGCATGATCGCTTCAACTGCACCCGGCAAATGTAAGGGAGGGGGGAGAGAAAGAAAAACAACCAAAATAAATTATTCAAGATTTCCCTCAGTTATTGCAGTTGAATCCTTGGCAGACGGAGAGCCAGATTACAAGCACCAAAAAGATGAGAATGCCAAGCACAATTAATTTTATTTTCATGTTTTTGTACCACATTTTCCGTCGGATTTGTGTTCCTTGCTCTTTGAATGATTGAGCCTGAGATAACGAGATAAACAGTATTTTATAAATATATGAAAAGCAACTACTCTAGTTGTTTTTAATAGAAATGAATGTTTAACCATACCGAGTAACGTAAATCTTCAGCCTTGTTGCTCAAATCTGTTAAGTTTTCCCCTCTCTCAATAGTCTGAAATATTAGCAGAAAGGTGAAATATGTGAAACCAATCCAAATGGAAGAGTAAAGAAACTGATATAGAAAACTAATAGCTTGTTCACATGCATTTTCGCAACTAACATACTGCACAAGTGCACGAAGTGGTAACACTTCATCGGATGCACTTGTGACATATTGATGCATGTCACTTTGCCAGACTTGTGACATTAAAGGTGATAGATTATTCGTGAACTGTTATCTGGAAATAAGGAACTAACAATCAATCAAATTATGCTCTCGATTCCAATTATTGATGAACATTAACTCATTGCATCTTCTTTGATGAACTTTTCCTAATGAAGTACAAAATTCAGCTACTAGATAATACAAAAGGAACAATCCCATCTCACAATTGTGCGTAAGCAGAAGGAGGGCTCTATTCACATTAAACATGATGCAAATCTGGAAAAGCTTATTCAGAGAAATTTAGACCCTAGTCCCTAGAGCCTTCCTCTTGTAGTCACTTCATATATAATGATTACATTTTTAGTATATCAAGACAGAAACCTCCAATGTTAACTTCTTCTAACTATTACGGACAATGCCTCTTTTTCGCTTTTCATACAGTTTTTTTTTTCTTTAAAAAAAAACCTAGAGTCCAAGGTTTGAACCCTTGACCTCTACTTTACCACGCAAAAAAGCACAGACCGAGAACATATAAGATCTGTAAAATGGACAGATCATGTTTTTTCAATCAACAGACTGCAGCCTTACCGTGAACATACAAGATCTGTAAAATGGACAGATCATGTAAAATGGACAGATCTGTAAAATGAACCAGTTATACACTTATCATTGTTATTTGCATACCTTGTCTATATTCTCAAGCATGATGCTCTTAACTTCAGAAACTTGTGCTTTAACTTTTAATAACTTCTCGATCTCATCGGCATGATCAATTATATACTGCATATGCTCTTTCATGACAGGTCTGCAGGTAGACAGCAGTAATCAGTCAATTCTATCAGGAAAAAGAAGATCCTCTCTTAATATTTATGACAGCATCACATTCGAATCTTCCCTCCACCTCCTTTATCTTAATCATGAGATAACACACAAATACCTCAGGGAGGTTACTGATATAAATGTTTGTAGATGTCAAATACAGTGTGCCTTCTTTAGAAAACATACCCGAATTCCTTATTGAGACTTTTAGCAACAGCTGTATCTGCTTTACCACCACCATATCTTCTTCTGAAGTCTTCTTTTATTCTTTCCAAATATGCAATAGAAATCTGTTTTCCAACTGATTCTTTGGCAACAACGCAATAAGCTGCATGGTTGCGAATTGCAACATTAGCACAAGCAAATACAGAACTATACAACACAATAATTCTTTGACAATGCATTGCATATTGGACTAGTCAGCTATTTTGATCATTTATTAAAAGGCAGGTATTTTCAGTTGATACAAGTCAAACTGTCCCATTTCAAAAGCCTAAAGCAATAACAAAGAAAAGAAGATGCAAAATAAGATCACTTGTATTTTCTAATAAATGCATTATTCTCTTTATCTTATGAACCAATAATCTAACTTAGTATAGACAATAGTTTTAACTTCCCAGAGAGAGAGAGGAGAACATCAAATAGTAACACCCAAATAGAACAATAAAGATGTAGATGCCATAGGGATCAATAGTTTTTGTAAATAGACTTTGGTACATCAACAAGTCAAGATAGATCCAGACAAATCCAAAATAGAAGTGATACTATTGATCCTTATAACTCATATTTCTCACGAGCCACTCGATATACCATAATTTCGTCTCAAGCCTATTTACAAGCTCAGCTTCTAACCTCTATATGCCCTCTTAATGCCTCTAATATGTTGCAACGTAGGACCAAAACAAATATACCATGAAATTCACACAATTATCTCTTCCGTCGGTCAAACATCAGAAATGATCTTATGCGAAAAGTTCCCATAAATCACAATATTCCTAAATTCTGAAAACATGATTTGAGCTAAGCCCCAAAAGGCAAAGAAAAACACGCATAACATGTCAATTTCTTCTCTCACTCGGCAATGGAAAGTTCATTTTTTTTCAACGGAAATCGTAGTCCACCACCATTTACTACCTCCATTTCACAAAGATGGCCAAGTTCATTTTTCTATTGTCGAAATTAACAAACTTTGTAGTCTAATTGACACACATACCTTTGATTTATGTTAATAGTAAAATTATACAACATACACAAATATACTCAATTTCAAAAATTGAAACATCAAAATTTCAAAATTAGACCATCTTTACAAAATGGAGGGAGCATATACCAAGCTTAGCTTAAATACTTAAGTAAAGATTCTAACTTTATGCACACAAAAAATGGATCCAGCCAAAACCAGAAACCAAATGCAAAATCAACAATCAACAATCAACAACCCAACATGTAAAATCAGTAGCAAATCTTGAACCAAAATGAAGAGCGACCAAACGCATTAAGTGAAAGATTTTTCATTACTGAGGACCACATACAATATTTTGTCTAAAATGAACTACAGTTACAAAATAAACCATAAATTTTTCAAAGTTAAAGGGAATCGTCACCCCCTTAATCTCTGCCACTTTGTACAAAAGTAACATAGTTTTAAGGGAGTATTACTTAATATAAAAATATAGATAATATGTACTAAGTAATTACTATGTCAATTTTTATTTCTGGATTTTTTTTTTGGGTGTTAAACTAAACACCTGTGAACAATACAAATCCCCTTCTGTGGTCAAATACAATAACTTGTATAAATAACATAATTATATAATAAACTCTAAATCTTTTAAAATGGACGTGACCATAAAAAATAGAAGTTTACCGTTCATTTATTCAAAAATTAAGTTGTTCGACTTAAATTTAAATATTTTTCTGTTTGTATAATATTAGTTACTTCGACAGCTATAAAAAAAGAATTTTGAATTAAAAGTCAGAAGAGATACCATAGCCATCTTCAACAAGGAAGTTGAAAGTATGGTGATCACAGTTGTAGGTGAACTTATTATTTGAAGATGGCAATTTCTGCAAACACTGAGCTGCAATTGCTGGGAAGTTCCCTGTGAACTCTGTGTACTCCGCTAGCACCATCGTCCCCCTTGCTACAAAGCTATATATAAACGATTCTTGCCCCATCTTTTGAGAGAGACGGGGGATTTGGGAGAGGGAGAGATTTTGAGAGAGAGAGAGAGAGAGATTTTTTTGGGGGGTGTTTAACGTAACGGCGAGTTGTTCAAGGATTCGGGGTTTTGTCTGAAAATGTTTTATTATGTTCGCATTGCTTTCTTATTAAGGTTGCTCATGTAATAGATTTGAGGAATTAGGATGGAAAATGGTTTAATTACGCGTTGAAGTAAGCTGGTTCAACTTTGATTTGTCCGCAATAGGCTATTTCCCTAAATACATAAAAAATCATCCACCTTTTTCGAAGCCTCCTTATTTTTTAAGATTGTAATTTATATATTGTGGAGATCATCTATAATTATGTTGAAATTTTAATATTCAATATATGATGTACAATATTATAAAATAGGAGGCTCATAAAGGAGGTAGAAGGCTTTCGTCGCCGAAATAATTTCAATTTTAATGAGAGATTTTTTAAACTAAAATTAACTCACATTTGAATTTTGAAGCAACGATTCAATCATTTAAATAAAAGTTTTTATCAAAAAATTATACACTTAGATATTACAGACTACATGATTGTTGTGTATGAAAATGCTTAGATATTGAAAATGAAATACTCCGTATTTGAATAAGATTACTTTTTTAATTTGAATAAGGTTACTTAATCATCAAGATTGTGAAGTTTTATTTGGCAAGTCAAACCTTTCATTTAAACTAGTAAAAATGGACGTGTTGTACGTGGTTTTTTTTGTCATAATTATAAAAGTTAATAAAAAATTGCAATAGAGAAATAAAATTATCTAATAAATAAACTTCTTGTAAATTCTAAAAATAATTTTCCTTAAACTATTAAATCATTCAAATTGAAAATATCATCTACCTATTTCAAACTTCATTATTTAAAAATTCAATTGTCATACTCAAAGAATTTAATCAAAACTTTTCTTTCTTTATCCTTGTATTTTTGTATGAAAGTGGTAATTTCCACCTTTGTCGGTAAATTCATGAATCGATTGGCTCACAATTCGAGTTCTTAATTTTTCTTTTTTTGATTCTTTGTTGGCTGGACCCATTTTTTCCTTGGCATTTCCTTGTCCTCTCGCTTTTCATGTCGTTTGAGTTGGGTTATCGCGAAAAAATTTGCATATTGTCATGCTTTAGTGATATTTCGGAAACTAAATATGTCTGATATCGCGATACTATGTTAAAAAGAAACAATAAATATGAAAAACAAGGCATATTAAGAAAAAAAGAAGTAAATAAAATTTGAATTTTGAATTTAATAGGATCACAAAAATCAGCTTTTTATTCTGAGAAAAGAAAAAAAGAAGAAGTAAAAATAGCAAAAAGAGGCACAAAATTCATATGCATTTAATTACATGTTATTTTCATGGAGCTTCTTAAAAAAACCAACAAACGATATCAATTTTGCCCTTATTAAACATTAGTCATATGATCAAAAAGTAATAATCTAATTGTCGATGTAGTAAGCACTATGTAAACGCACACTAAAAGTAAGTCTTAAATAATTTCTTTCTAGATCCATAAAATCGTCTAGTTTTGATTATGATGAAAGTTAACATAAATTTATCTAATAACTAATTTTTTTAAAATCTAAAAGTATTATTTTTCTAAAACTATGAACTTATCAACCATCCTCCATCTATTTTAAACATCACTATCAAAATTCAATTGTCGTTTTCAAATAGTCAAAGCTTATAAACTTAACTTTATCTTTTTGTTCTTACCAAGCCATGCCGTAAAAGCTGAAGAAGATTAATTTCTTTCTATTTTAATTACCGTTGTTTTCTTTTTTGATTTTTTGTTGGTTTCTTTAAGGTATACATCGCTTATTGCTAAAAGCTTATATTAGTTTCGAGTTTGACTTATATCTTGGCTAAACTTGAGAAAGCTTTGCGTTATCGTGTTTAGTTATTTAGCTAGTGTTCCATCTTTGTCTTGGTAATGACCGATTTATCGGCATTGTTTTAGAAGCGACTCAGGTTATTCGATGATGGGAGGTTGAGTTACAATTTTTAGTCACTTTGAACAAAGTTTTTCTATAATGTAAATGATCGCGTCGTTGTTATATTCCAATGATATATAATGAAGTAGAAATAACTATGCAAATAATATAATGAATTAAGAAAAAATTATATAAAAAATATATGAAAGGGAAATAAATCGTTGATAAAATTTAGGAATTGTAACTTGATAAATAAAGTTAGTTTCATTATCTTTAGAAATTATGTATACTAAGCCTGGAGTTGATATTCGAAGTCTCAAAACCGACAATAATGAAATCGAGGAGGAAAAGAGGCAACATATCGTGAGCCAACTTTTAACACATACCTTGTTATTTGAATTTTATGTATTCTTTCAAAGGACAACCTATGTATTTTTGTTTTGTTTTATACCATGATACTTCTATTATATTTTTGATTCAATATTTTTCAATTTAATTAAATTGAATGACTTGGTAATAAATTATAATTTTCATAATTTTGATGAGTTGACTTTTTAAATTTTTTATTTCACTAATATAATTTTAGATGAGTTCCTTCATCCCAAAAAGAATATATACTAAATTTTATGGAGATTGACTTTTAAATTTTTAAAATCAAATATTTTTTAATACCAAGTATAATTGTTTGTGAAAAAAATATATATCAAAGTAAATTTTGAATAAAGTAATTTTTTTTTTAATATCAAGGTATAATTTTTGATATATTTTTTTCGAATCAAGTTATTTTGATACAATGGAAAAACTTACTGACGTTATAATTTGATATAAGTTGGTTGCAAGTGCGTTACTTTGATATATTAACGTGACAGGCCTGTATATGTGAAACAAAAATTGAAAATTTACTTTTTAAAAATATCTATCAAGTGATAATTTTGACTCAAATTATCAATGCGTAAATCATCTTTATCAAGATCAATTTACTCTATTTCGATTCTTCTTGTTTCTTATTTTATTAACTTTGTTGAGTAGAGCATATCTTTTTCTTAGTGTATCATTCTATTTTTTTATTATTATATAGTTATTCCAATTTCATCTTTTTGGTTTCAAATTAATAATTTAATACCGACTAAAGGAATATTAAAGCAACCCGATATTGTCTTTTAGTCTTTAACAATTTTATTGCCTAAATTAAGAACTATTATGCATAGTTAAAAGAAAATAATATGAAATCATATCATTGTTCTATTTAATCCAGAATTAATTATGAACTCACTGAAAAATAAATGTAGAGTTTAAGTTTTCATAATGATTTTATATTTATTAGTCTTCTCAATTATGTCTTCAAATGTGAATTCCTTAGCTGTCTATTAATCGATATTTTTGAATGTGTTGTTTACGCTCTTTTATAGTTTTGATTTGAATAGTTCTCTCTTATTATTTTGATTTCTTTATTTTGTTATATTTCTCTCTAATATTGATATATGGATAAAAATAAAAGATACAATTTAAGGTAATGTGATATCTAGTGAAAATTCAATAATGTAAAACTTGTATCGTATCTAACTTGTATGTATATTCTTAGCGATATCGCGTCGTTGTTTGAAATACAAAATTTAAAAGCAAGCGTTTTCTCGATTTACACATATATAGCATAATATAATATGAAAACTTTATATGTAATAATTGATATTATCTGTATTATTTAATTTTAATAAAAATGAATAAACCTATCCCTAGTTTAGAAGGTAGTACCTATTAATAGTTTTATAAAAATATACAAGATGAAATATGTATAAAATATAATTAAATTATTATTATAGTAAAGTAAATCTAAAACAAATTCTTCTATTTCGTATAGGAATACTAAGACAATTATGATAATCTAAGATATTTGTAAAGTATATTATTATCTACTAAGACAATTATGATAAATCTAAATAGATGTGACCCCACCATAACTTTTGAAATCTAACTAAATAACCAATATAATTTTCAACCATTTAAATATAAAAGTTGAATACTACGTACTAAATTTGCTCCTCTAAAAGATCGTAAAATTTTCTTTTCGATAATCAAGAATTATTTAAATCTCGACCGCAAATATTTCAAAATTATGACTATTATATATCACTCAATCTACAAGGTTCGATTTGCTCTTCCGATAGTCAAAATTATTAAGAATTTAACCACTAAATTATAAGATACTACATACAAAATCCATCTCCCAAAGTGCGTTCACTTTTTTCAATAGTCAAAATTTTTTAAAATTTCGACCAACAAAATTTAAAAATTATGAAAACATCGTAGTACATAAAATGCAAGGATTGAGTGATTTTCTTTTTAAATAGTTAAAATTATTTAAAATTTAACAATCAAAATTTAAAATTTATAAATACTAAATTTCACGTTCATCTACAAAAGATGATTCATTTTAGCACATTAATTGATAGTGAAATTATTTAAACTTCGATAGATAAAATTAAAGAATTATGAAAGGCGTATCTTCTCGTCTCCACAAAATGTTCGTGGATTTTCTTTTCAATAGTTAAAATTATTTAAAACTCAACCATCAAAATTCAAAATTTATAAATGACTACTAAATATGGCCGTCGTTCTCACAAAAAGATGCGTCCAATTTTCTTTTCGATAGTTACAAATTATTTAAAACTTCACCAACAAAATTGATAACTTATGATTACTATATATACTTATTACCTTTATCTTAGAATTTTTCAATGATCGAAGTGTAAATTATTATTAGAGAAAGATTGTCTTGATTAATTTTTTAATGATCAAATTAACAAACCGTCATCTGAATTTATATACATAACATTGATTTGAATAACAAATTATAATATTTTTAGTAAATTGCATTAAATATATTAATACTTTAAATATTTTTCATCACATATTAAAAAAATATTTCTATCATATTTTTAACCCATAATTATTCTTAACATAATACTTTTGATTATTCAGGTAAAAATAATGTGTTAATTTTGTATCAAACTTAATAATTTTATTAAGTAGAGTCCTATAATTTCATACCATATACAACTTGTAACAGAGTCCCTACAATAAAACAATTCTATTTGCATGTAGAACCCTATATTATAGGATTTGTATTTGTATTTTATTATTTTAATTAAAATTTATCGAAATACAATTATCGCTCATTAAGGGGTATTTTAGTTCGTTCGTCATTTAAAAGGAAATAAACTGACTCGTGTTTATATATATATATATATATATATATACAGATAGATTGAAAAGCATGAAAAATTACTATTTTCCGTTGACATCCATTCCGGACCCAGGGGCATAAGGCGAGCCAAAATCTGTTATTTTTAAATTGATTCAAAAGCTCGATTTGACTCAACTCGAGCCTAGTATACATCAATCGAATACAATCGTACCCGATAATGTTTGTCTGGTTTGAACACTTGAGAACCTAATTTAGTGCAAAAAGAAAGATGAGTTATCAGTCCACTCCAGTGTCAAACATCTTTTATGTATATTATCTTGAGGAACATTTTGTTGGTGTTTGGTGTTGGCTAGCTATTTTTTGTTGCTGCTTGATTTTGGTAGGATGGAATATATATTTTGGGTTGGCAGGTATTTACCAGTATGAAAGTATATGATAATAAGCTTGAGTATTAAAGTATGAAGATTGAGAATTGCATATATGGAAAGTATTATTTATGGAAGATATTTCATATATGTTTGAATGTTCTACTCCTATATAGAGTTGCTCTGCCCGGTCAGAAAGACACGCCCACTCCATACATAATAATTCCTCTGCGCTTTAGAGTGAGCTAAAAGATTTGAGAGATTATATTTTGTAGGTTGAATGTGTTAGAAGGAATTCTCTAAACTTCTAAGCTGAATGTACGGTGTTTATGACAGCTGCGTTATAACAATCATTGAGGATTTTCATTGTAAACCTTGGTTGTGAGGATAGGGGAGTGAGGAGCCTAGACTTACGTTTCTTAGTTTAGAGTAGAATGGGGCATTCGAGGAAGATAAGTCCTTATTTGTAATATCTGATATCATGAAAGTAAAATCCTTATTTGGGCAAGTACCTCTAGGATTTGGAGTCTTCACGGTGGCGCGGCCCAGGTTCATCTTGTGTCTTTTAATTTACCCATATTTATTTATTTACATTTTATTGTGCAGCCGAGATTTATCTTGTCAATCCATTGTTATTAATGTTAGTCTAATGAAATCTATTTAGCGGCGAATTCTGAACTTTCAATTAGTATCGAGGCAGGCGGCTCGACATGCAGTGAGATCCAGCATGTCATGTGTGAGATGAAAAGAAAGAAGTTCAATACGTCGTCCACATTCTCGATGGTTCAAGTGTATGCTTATTGGAAGAGTAGGATGATTCTTTACTTGAGATCTATGGCAATTAAAGCAATGGAAATGCGTTTTGTCATTTGGACCCACTCATGACACTTTAAGCGATAAGCGCCATGATTGAAAGCTTTGGATTGGAATGAATTTGTAAGGCATTGAAGCTCGATGGAAAATTCGAGGCGCTGGATGCGTCACGTAGTTATGTGAACATAAATGTTGATGTACTTATCCGAACATGTGCGGTGCCAAAGCTTGGGAAACACTTGCGTGTGTATTTGGAAGAACTCTGCAAGGTGGTATGTGCTTTCCGACTTCTGACACCAAATTTGAGAATAGAAATGAATAAAGATGAGACCATCATTGAATTTATTATCGGGGCTTGAGATATCAATGAATTCTATGATCTTGGCGAGAAGATGTGCGAGAAGAAAGATTGCTCCAGGAAAGATGCGGTCTCTTCCCGAGATTCGACTCCAAAGTGATTGCCATAGAAGAGGTGAATGACATCTCGATCATGAGGGTTGATGAGGTATTTGGTTCTCTTATTACATTTGAAATGTCTCTTGATGATCAAAGTTGCAAAGAAATTTAAGCGACCTTTGTCGAAGCAGTAGGTAATGATTTGTCCAGAGCAGTTAGTACCGGCAAAGACACGAATCTTGAAAATGGATTATCGACAATGCATTTGAAATCAATGAGAATTGGTTAAGATTTATTATCTTGCGTTGCGACAATTGTGTATGATTCATTTACAGTTAGGTTAAATGTGATTGCTCGAACTTAGTGTTCAACTTAGTAATTGTATATATTCTTAGTGTGGGTTCTCGCTGATAATTTAAGGGTTATGGCCGATTGCTAGATGCTTTACTTTCGTGTCGTTATAATAATAGTAATTGGTCAATTATTATTATTATACAACTTACTATATACGAGCCTAGAAAGTCCATATGCTTGTCTGATGGCGTTGGATTATATTTACGTGTATGAAATTAAAGAGAAGCTATATAATTGAGAAATGTATTTCTCGATTACAAAATTCTACATTTTATGTAGAATATCGATTGAACAAATAGAATCAATTAAATAGTTATTTAATTGGTTCGGAAAATTTAGTATTTATCGATAGCGAAGATTATTGATATTGACTACATTCTTATTTAATTAAGCTTAATTAAATAGTTGACTCAAATGTGACTTCATTAGTGTCTTAACGAACTAATAGAGTTAACAGTCCCAATTAATACTTAGCAGATTTGCTGATCGGGCTTGTTTTAACGCTGTAGCCACATATAAAGCGAGCTTTAGGGTTTTTCATCGTAAGTTTTGTAAAAACTTTTCACGAAACCTAGTAGCCGCCCCCTTTGGCCGAAACTCTCCCAAGTTTTTGGGGTTTTTCTGGTTTTTTGTTCATCCTTGTTTACTAGCATAGATTAGTTCTTGATTCAACCCCTCCTGGTGTGGACTAACTAGAGATATCATACGATTGATATTGCAACAAGGAGCTGAAGGGAAGTCAAATTCACGTTGTGAATTTGAAGCGTGTGGTTACAATTGGAATTTACTCATTTCTTGTTTGTAAGTCCTCACATTCATATATTTAATTATATGTTTTTATATAAATAATGTAGTATGCACTTTAAAGATCCTGGAACTATGGATTTGTATTTATACTCCCCATGAAAGTAATTTTCTTCGCGATCGTGATCGATATCAAGAATGTGAAGGTTATGGTGATATTCGGATTGTCCATTCAAATCTTCTAAAAAGAAGTGTAATGCCACCTTGAGTCTTGAAAAGAACAAGAAACACAAAACTGACATTGCAAAAGTTTGTTGTAACGTCAAAGATGATGAATCTGTGTATAGTGATAGGCGGAAGTAGTGATGATGAAGAGATGACTATTGAAGCAGTTAGTTGGCAGTACAAACAATTGTTAAACTATTGTACCAAGTTGCAAGGTGATAAAGAGGCACAAAGAAAGAAAATAGAATTCTTATTGATGAAAACAATAAGATGTTAAATGTCAACTCTGAATTAAAGGAGAATGTTGAGAAATTATCCACTGAATTAGAATCCATGAGAAAATCTGTCCGTATGTTGAATTCTGGGACTTCCAAGCTAGACGAAATTCTTTCTCTGGGTCAATCTCCAAATGACCATACAGGTGTGGGATATGTTGCTGGAGAAGGTGTTAAAGAATCAAAGTTTATTCCAACTACAAAAGTTAAGAATCTCATTTGATATACAATGCGCGGCAATTTGAGTCGACAAGCTGATGGATTCAGTACTGTCGTGCGAACAAAAGAAGAAGAAGAAATGGGTATGCCATCCTTTGTGGAAAGAAGGTCATAAGACCCTCTTGCTTTCTGAGCTTTATGGAAGAACATTAAATTGACATGGTCGGATTAAACCGTATTGAAATTCTAAAATTGTTAAATGCATAGGAATGGAGAGATTCGAAAGGGTAGAATTAAGTGTAGCTCAACCTGAGGAATGGAAAATCAAGAATGATTATCGAGGGCAATTCTTGTGTTGCTAATTAAGTAAGTGTGGAAGGTCAGAGAGGATCTTCGTGGAAAGGAAAAAGCCAATGTTATCTTTTGCCCGAATATTACATCTTTCGTGGTGAACTTGACATGTGTGGAGCCAATGGTCAGGCCGGAGGTTCTACTAGTGTTAATCACTCGTGTGAGGATAATGAATTGAAAAATTCATCTTTTGTCGTAAGGTGGATTGATTTTTTGAGGCAAAAAGGGGGAGAGATGTGATTAAGGGGGAGTATGTATTTTGCCAACAAAAATATCAGCCAAAGGGGGAGTTTGTTGGTGTTTTGGTGTTGGCTAGCTATTTTTGTTCAGCTGGCGATTTGGGTAATTTGGAATATATTTTCGAGGATTTTTGCTTGGAGTATTTACCAGTATGAAAGGTATATGATAATAACTTGGAGTATTACAGTATGAAGATTGAGTGCATTATATGGAAAGTATTATTTATGGAAGATATTTCCATATATATGTTTGGTGTTCTACTCCTATATAAAGAGTTGCTCTGCGGAATCTGAGAAAACGCTTACGCTCCATACATAATAATTCTACGTTTTAAGAGTGAGCTAAAAGATTTGAGAGATTATATTTTTTGTAGGTTGAATGTGTTAGAAGAATTATAAACTTGGCAGATGTACGATTGCTTATGACACTACGTTATAACAATCATTGAGAGTTTTTCATTGTAAACACTGAGTTGTGAGGGATAGAAGTCAGGGGGAGCCTAGACTCGTTTACTAGTTTGAGTAGAATAGGGCGTTCGAGGAAGATAAGTCCTTATTTGTAATATCTCAATATCATAGTAAAATCGCTTCAGGCCAGTTTGAGACCCTGAGTCTTCCATTAGTATTTATTTAGGCCAGATTCTGTATTTGTGTCTTTTTAATTTATTTATTTATTTTACATTTTATTGTCAAATCAGTTGTCTTTGTCAATCAGAAATTTATTATTATTTGTTGGTCCTAGCAGTAGTTCACAAATCTATTCGGCCGGGTTCACGAACTTTCAATTATATAAGTATTTCTATAATGTCATGTTAATAAAATAGTTAGATTTACATACGTTTAAGGAGATAACTGTGGACTTGATCTCAAATAGTGGGATCACGTTGTATTTAGTGTAAGATTTTTACATTATTACTGATTAGTCCCAATTATTTACATTGTTGATGATTAGTTCCCGATAATGGTTCAAGTGTTGTAGTATGATTCTGAGAGTAACAAATGTGCACATTCGTGTCTATTAACAAGCCAGATAAAATGCTATGACATTTATCCATTTCGGGGCCGTCACCTACAACAATTGTCTGTAGATAAATATTGCGGCAGCAGAACCACTTTTGGATTAATATGTAACAATATAATTATTTGTGACTAAACTGCAATCTTATTCACAATTTGAGACCAAATCAGAAATTAGAAGTACTCATTTAATATCAATAATGGTTATTTATATTGATTTTTTATTCATGTAGCATCTAAATTTGATACTAAAAAAATGTAGCATGGATATACTAATTCCTTAATTGAGTAGGAGGTACGATGTTAATGTATGCACACAAAATCAACTCAAGTTATACCTTGAAAGATTCACCGGTTAATGTTGCTTTTGTCAATGGTTTGGAATTTTTCCATTTCTTCTAGTGGTTATTTGCCCAGATGTGGTCTGTATAGATAGCGGGAGACATCATTAGGCTGCTGGATGATATGTTCCTATCAAATATTGAACAATGACCACTTTATATCATGACATGCCATTATTCTAGAAGCCTAATTATTATTGTAATTGATGACGTCTTGTGTGCTTATCTACTTTAGGGATTTAATATATGGAGAAAAACAAATATTTCTGACGTTAGCCATTGGCTAATATTGAAATCAACTCCAAAAGAAAAGTAAGCATTGAGCCATTGACCGAAATTGAGGCAGCTTTTAGGTTTGATGGTTTTCAGCAGATAGCCAAATGAATTGTATTTATATTGTCTCACAAACCACTGATTTGCTTTAGACCAAAAAAGAGAGAACGAACATATGAAGGGAAGGTTTGTATAGTAGGAGTAGGGTCTATATACTCTACAATAGTTTGTTTTAATATCCAAAATTGGAGTTCAAATGAAGCGGATTCGAACCGGTTAAATCGAATATAATTTAAAACATTTGGGCTTTCACGTTTGATTCTCGGCCGGCATAATTAAATACTTGAATCGTCGAGCTTTCGGGTTCATTTACAACCCTAAGTCTCATTGCCATACAGTGCCCTTTCCTTATAGCTAATAGTAAAAGGGTTGAAATAACTATTGGACAATTTGTTGTAAGATTGATGGTTCATTTGTGCATTTGGATTACGGGTGTGCGCAAATCCAAAACCGGCCCGAGCGGCAGCCAGGGCAAACTGACAATAGAAATTTTTGAAGCAGATCGAACTAAATAGATTTAGGTTCGTGATGGGAAGAACGAACAATTAGGTTCGGCCTTTGAAATAACCGAACGAACCGATTTCTCGATTTTAGATTTATTATCATTTTCAAGATCTTGTAGTATTTGCGTAATGCGTATTTGAAGAAATTAAATTGATTTAAACTTTTTTATTCGTGTGTTATAATGAGAATAATATATATAAATCTTTAAAAGCCAATAATATAAATAATACAAAGATATGTAAAAGAATTGGTATTATGTATTGAATGTGTAATATGTAGATTGTATAACTAATCTTAAAAAGTGGTTCATTGAAATTATATGAATTAGATCTAGTCTTAGACTTAATTTTGAGTTCAGATGATAGGCTCAAAATTGTGCCAAGCAAACTAACGAGCAATTGGGCAAACCGATTTGGAGTTCGGCGCTTTGAAAGCAGAAGCGAAATAGGTCGGTTACAGTTTTTAGGCTAGCCAAGGCCGTCAGGATACACTCCTTCCATTATCAAGCTTCCTCAAAATCAAACTAAATTTCATCTTCAATGAAGGTCCAAATTATGTGAAGAAACATTCTCTTCATCAGTAAGAACTTGGCACCATTAATCAAAGAAAAATGAGTAATGCAGCAATTCACTAACAAAAAAGGACTTGCAACTTCAATGAAGGGATTGATGCATACAACAAATCGGTCAAAATGATGTAAATTGAATGATAACAGAACAAAAATAAATTATGTAAATCGACCAAAAATTGACGGCTATTTTGTTCGATAATAAAAAAAAAATGCGACGGGGGAGAGGGAGAGAATGGGAACCTCCAAGTTACTTGAGTGTTTTGTGGTGTTTGTGGGATAATGGGGTTAAGGGTGGGGTGGGGTGGGGTGGGGGTGGGATGGGGGTGGGGGTCAACAGGGAAGATGATCGGGGTTGGGGTGAGTGGGGGTTTTTAATTTTTTTTATGTTATTTTAGTTTAAGAAATTATTGAATTGATAAAAATATCTTTAATAAAAAATTATGTGTTTCTCATGTGATCGATTTAATAGTATTGTGGTGTGTTAGGGAAAATTGTTGATTGACCAAGGCGTTTTGGGGTTAGGGTGGGTGGGGGTTTTAATTTTTATGTTATTTTATTTTTAAGAAATTGTTGAATTGATAAAAATATATGTAATGAAAAAGTATGTGTTCCCTCGTGTAACCGATTTAATGGTAATAGTGTATTATTGGAAGGAGTGATCGACAAGGAGCTTGTCGGCGGATGTGGATAGTCGCTGCGGTGCGTCGCGAGCGTGGCGTGAGTTCGATCGCAGCGGCCAATGAAGTAATTGTTCTTGGCGAATCAGAGTAAATGCGCCGATGTTCGCGTGGTTAGCGTATGTTCGAGGCGTTGTGTATGGGATATTCTGATTTTAATGCACGGCATCTCGGATAAAGCTCGCTACATTGGTGATGAAGCCCAGCAAGTCTTGGCGCACATTATAATGTATATGTGATTGTTCTGACATTAACCTAGAAGATATGTATGATTATAGTATGAGACAAATGAAAATAAGTGATTTAGACAAGCTACTTGCGCATTTGAAACTTGAAAAACTCCGCTTCAATTATCGTTGCCCGCCTAAAACCAGACCAATCTTCCCCAATTCGAACATTCCTTAACCAAATCTACTATGTCAACATCTGAATCCGCTCCTCCTGCCGCTACCTTTACTAATCCTCCACCCGCGGTACGCTTTTCGTCCAACTCATCAAAATTTAAAACGTGACAATCTTTTAGCGATCAAGGGAATATTATTTCATCAAAACATTATCTACTTTTAGTTGACACGCATATCTTAGACTTGAATCAAAATTATAGTGTTACGTATATTGAAAATACTATTTTTTCATATACTCCCTAATCTAACATATACCAAAATATTTGGAGTCCAAAATTTAAAAAAGCCAACTTTAAAATTTAAACTTGAACAATATTTTGAAGTCTGGTATATGTTTTTTTGGGCAATTAGAATTTGTTCAATAATGTTAATTTTTTATTGATATGATTTCGCAGAACAAAGAAAATGTGACACCGATTAGTTCCAAGATAACGGTAATCTTACTCTCTATGATGTTTAATTTGTTCTTATTTTCATTTTGTAAACCCTTATTGGGATTTCTCTTTATATGTTGGAATCAATTAATCTGTTATGAGTATAGGAATTGAGCGAATCGAGGCAAGAATTACTTAACAGGATGAAAAATCTGAAGCAGGTTAGTACATTTTGTATTTTGCGGATTCTAATTGGGATTTATGATAAGTTGGTATTTTAGTTCTTTACATCGTATTGGATACTTTTCAGGATTTGCAGAGTTGGCGATCCAAATTAGACGATCAAGTTAAAGTGTACCGAGATGTAAGTATCTTATTCGGGCTCTAGAATGTCGAGTTATATTTATTGTTGGTCGTTTGTTTGGTTGTGACGTGTAAGTATACGCAAAACGTGAAGTTGGTTTAGTGCAATTTAGTGTTAACGAGGTTAAGGGAAACTGAGGGTTTGAGATGATGTTGACCAGGTTAAGGGAAACTGAGGGTTTGAGATGATGTCATGTATCGGGGGAGTAGGTTGGAAATGGCTGTGACATGCTCACATGCAGCAATGTTACTATGTGAATATTATTAGAGTTGTTAATGAGTAACACTTAATTGAATTGCTATGATGTCTCTATGGGGTGTGTTGATTGGGATGTGATATTTGGAATCACTGAAAGGATGGTGTGGATGACATCGTGACTTTACCGAGTAGAACTAAAGGCTTAAGATGTTTTTAAGTTTTAATCACACTTACCAGTTATGCCAATGTTCTTAACCGTTAATTAACTCTATCATGTCTGAGGATAAAAACTTGAAGTTGTAACTTGGAAGGCAACACTCGAAGAATTTAAGTGTCTTCTGTTCTGCTCCCAATCGGGACGATCTGTATTCATTAAGTGGCGCTTGAAGCCTAGTGAGTTAGGCTTAGTTGAGTACATAGCAAATATTGGCTCATACTGATTAGTTCTGAAGACTCATTCATTAAGAAGGTTATGGAAAATTATACAGATTATGAGTTTGGTGTTTTCTTATTATTTCTTTTCCAATGATGTCTTTCTCCTGCAGCTGTTCTATATAACACTAGAAGGCAAATGTAATGCCTCTAGTCTTGATGAAAAGTTCAAGTTCGTGGTGAATTAAGGCATTTGCAATTGAAATACTTCTCATATATTATTATGAAGAGAAATTTCTGCTGTTTAATATGAAAACACTGGACAATCTGCAATAGTTGTTGGATGCTAACAAGTGCCTTAAGGCAATTGTTATTTTCAATATGGTAGCAGGCACAGAACAGAACAGTGCCTCTTAGGCTGCTATGAATTTTGAACTTTCTGTTTGTTTGATGGCCTGATTTATTGAGGTAGAACAATAATCTAAGAATTCTATGGCAACCATATGTTCTTGATTAAGTTTAAAAGTTTCTGATAGTTGGTAAAAGTCTGTTGTATATTGAGAATACTTATTTTTTCTGTTCTAAACTATTAATGCCAACATCTTCATTTTCCTGAATTTTGCAGGAGCTTTCTGAGCTCAAGAAATCACTTAGTGAAGAAACAGAGAAATTGCGATCGGTGGGTGACTTTTTAATAGCAATATGCAGTGTTTTTGAATATCCAACTCTGTTCTTATACATCCTATTTGATCAACTAGGATTTCCAAGAGCTTCGAACAACTCTTCAGCAACAGCAAGATGATGTCGCAGCCAGCTTAAAAGGCCTTTCAGTAAGTTCTGTTAGTAATTTTAAAGCAGTAAGTTGCATCCTGTTACTCTGAATTCCACTTACCTCTTTCAACTTTTACAGTTGCAAGATTCACTCGCTGAAGCCAAGGAGGCTGAAGAACCAGAGGTAGAAAAGGAGGAAAGACAAGATGAGACGCCTACAGATGAAGATGGTAAAGTAGCGGAAAATTAGATCCAAATGTGGTGATTTTTTGTATCTGTGGTTTGTATTTTTATTCTTAGATAAGAAATGCATCTCTTTTTGAAACTCTTACTGGGCATGATATTCCATTATCCGCACGTATGATAAACTTATAGATGCCATATCTCACTATTTGATAAACTTATAATGATAAACAATTGTCAATAATAATATCTCATCCAATAAGTGTTGGTCAATTCAAGCTCTTGAGTTCCATCAACTTGTTACACTGATCTGTTGTATGGTATCATGCTTTGGATTCTTGGCTAAGGATGCTTACAATATACATCCAAAATTAGTGATGATTTTCGAAGAGTGAACAAAGCTTGAAATTCTCTAAATATCTGTGTGTGCATGCTGCTTTAGTAAAAGCTACAGCTTATGGAAGAATAGTTTTGATCAGAGCTATACAGATGAAAATTATCAGAGAACTTCAGAGAGGTGAGAATACATTAGCAATGTTGAGAACTCCAAGAACACACTTCATGATATATTATTATTGTCATTGGTTCCCCCATGAATAACTTGAAACAAAATACAAGATTTTTGCAAGGCAGATTGGCAGTAAAAGAATATAAGTATATATAGCAAAAGAAAAGTTTTACAATGAATAGATCGCACCCACGGTAACTTTGTGGGCTACCTACGTATCTCCCCAACTAATTAAAAGTAATCTAAATTGTCTTGTTTTGTAGTACAATGATTGATGTAACATAGTTCAACACCAGCATCCTCCTTTAAGCTTGAAAGATCATCCATCCGAGGCCTTTGTTTTGGCAGACATGCATCTTCCCTCCGAACAATAACTACAATCTACCTAAACTATGGGGAGAATCAGACCTTCGTAGTTCAATTAGATGCAAAATATGAAAACTAACAATTACTCAAACTCCTACCCATCCTACACTACTTTCCATGCATCTGTTGGTCTGAGACGTAGTGCAGCAACATCAAAGAAGATGCCCTTTGTGCACAAGAAAAGCTTGGCAAGCTTCAGGAACTTCAAGACTGGAAAACAGGTGATCTTTTCCCTTTGGCATTGTCCTGATGTAGTCAAGATGTGAAATATGAGCCTCCGGGAACTCAACTCGAAGCTCAACCACTGCTTGGTATAGATGATAACGATGCACATCCGCCAATATTTCCAACCCGAATAAGGATTCAGGCCTCAATCCAGACACAACAACGTTGGACGCCCCAGCACCGAGCAATCTTCGTAGAGAGTTCTTGATTTCTGTAACAATTTCCGGAACAAGATCCAACACAATTGTTTCTGACCTCACTTGCAGGGAATGTTTATAATCCATGAGTCCAGGATGGTTGATGATGATCAGAGTGTGTTGAAGTTCATGAGATGAACCAACCAAGAAATCAAGAAAGTGGTCAACCTGGGAATCAAGAGATGTTGAACCTGATTCTTGATGTGGTGGAAGACCATGTTGGAGATAAAAATCTTGTTTCATGATGAAGGTTTTAGGAGCAGAAAAAGCAGCTCCTTGGATGTGATCGGAAGAAGTAGCATCAAGATGAGGCAACACAAGACCATTAGAAGAAACAGAGGTTTTGCCAACACCAAAACTAAAAACATAATCAAAGTTGCATGAATCTTCTTCTCTTGAAAATGGTGTTGAAGGACAAGAAGAAGCAACCAAGAACAAAGAAGAAAGAAGCAAAGTAAACATGAAGAAAAGAGAACAAGATTTAGGAGATGAGAAAGCCATGATTATGAGAATAATTGGTATAGAAAATGAGAAGAGAGGGTGTGATATTTATAGTGAGGGGATGAATGAAATCATACTAACAGTAGGATTCATTAGCCGACTCAATTATGAAAATATTGTTAGCGTAAATATATGATTGATTAGTTATGATTTATTAGAGTTATTATTAGTTGCAATTATGATTTATTAGAGTTATAGTGCCTTCAAGAAAAGGAGTTGTTAATATAATACAATGAGTAAAACATATAAGCTTAGTCAAACTTGATTTATTAAGTTCTATTATTACACTTAATATTTTATCACGAAAATAGACGCCGATATAGTACTCCTAATTAGAAAGATATTCTAATATGAACACTTATTTTCCTAAAAAATCTACTTCTAAAAAAAATAAAAATCAAGGACAGAGGTAAAATATTTGAACCCAAACCACTAAATTAACCAAGGGGGAATATATTTGCTGCCAATAATTCACATCTTTTACTTCATGCGCCTCTTACATTCAACTTCCAGAGCCTCATTTTATTTAAATTGATAAAAGGGGTTAACTGGTCATTCTAAAGAATTTCATTTAGGTTATATGAAAATTGTTCTTTCATTGTCACTAGTCATCAATAACTAATAGTTCATAAAGATGAGCACATGGTACAAATGTCCAATCCAAATATGAATGATGGTATTTGTGACATACATATATGATATATAGAAAATAATTAAACTTTGGTATAAAAGAACAGATTCCATTTATTTATTACTCTCAAAACATACATGCACATACATACTAATCAATTCCTCAAGGCATTATTTTTCAAGCAACAGAAGTAAAATTGAAGTTCCCACAAGTGGTCTGCTTCCCATAGAGCAAAGAACTAAATCCGACCTTGGAAGAAGCAAGATCAAACTGCAACAAATTATCCTGAATTTGATGAGCTCCTATAACAATGGAGGTCCTCGGATTCACCCCAGCCTCCAAAAGTCCTAAACAAACCACACCATTTCCAACATCCACCATAGAATTAGCTCCATAAATACTCCAAGAAACACTGGAGCTTTCCAACACAAGTTCAATGAGCGGAACATTAAGTCCGAGGCGAGTACTGGACCAATCTTTTGCGTTGTAACATAAGCTAAAAGGCGCGACAACGTTCACTCGACGAACATTTGATCTAGCTTTAACAAATGCATTAGTAACAGCCTTATAAATTGAAGACTCCAATGTCATATAACGAGTAGACGAGCTGATTTTCGTTCCGCCAAATCCAACGTTGTTGATCTTCAACAACGTTGAATTTACCGGAACATTAGCGTTGTTTACTCGAATTGATTTCACTCCAATGAAGTAGTCATACGAAGGCTCGCCATCGAAATAATTCAATGCAGTACTAACAGGGTTAGTAAGCAAAGGGACATAAGTGAGCCCTGAAGAAAGGTCATGATTAGGGAGGAAATTATAAGGACCATCTCCAAATATTACAACACCCTTTGAAGTACCCAAACATATTGCAAATTTCCTCTTGAAGCTAAATGCACTAGCTAATAGAGAAGGTAAGCCAACATTGGATTTTCCTAATGCGACCATTCCCACTGCTCCACTTGCTAGACCTTCAAGCATGAATGTAGAACCCACAACAAAACAAAAGATTTGGGACGGATACAACACGACCAGGGTTGTATCCGTCCGTGGATTGGAGAGCTACCACATCCTGTGCTATCTCTCCAATCGTGTCGAGTTTGCTTATGGTGTTTTCCGGGTAGAGGGTGCATGAATTGTTATTGCACCCTGGGTTTGGACCACTCAGGCAGTCACTGCACGCCCTCGTGTTGGCGAGGGAGCATTGAGCCGAGCCACACCGAGAGGCTTTGTAAGAAGAACTAACATAGCCCTGACTGCAATCCACCCACAGGGCTTCACCACCAAGATCAATGGTGAGCTTTATAGGGATGAGGGGTGTTCTTTGTTTGATCTCAGTAACATATTGGTTTGTTGGTAAGTCTTTGGTTAATGGAAGAACAATGGCTTTTGGCCTAAATGATGTCTGAGCTGAAGATGTTTGAGAATAAATGAGAAGAAAAGCAGAGAGGAGAATGAAATATTTGGTGCAAGACATGATTAATATTTGAGACACAGAAGATCTATGTAATGAAGTTGACAGATCTATGAGACTTGGGTAGTTAGATGCCCATTTATAGTTTTGGGATGTCTATTTTGGGTATTATTAATTTTTTAAATTTGATTATTATCAATCCAAAAAGGCGAAAACTCTTGAATATTCTCATTTCACAAACTCAATCAAGACCTCATCCATTTTTTTATATGTGCTTCGGAAATACTCGCTTCATTTCAGAACCATTGTCTAATTTTAAGTTTTTGTGGTTAGATTTTTATTTTATTTTTTCTAAACTCCAATATTTTTATATAGAAATAAAATAATTATGAGAAGCATATCAAATACAAGTATTTTCATGTGTTTCATTATTAACATATATTATAACTATAATTCAAAATCAAAATTATATATGCCTATTAAAACTAAGTTATATTAATTTTGACTACAGAAAATCAAATTCGTCAATCTTTTCAATTGGAGGGAGTAATGCATATGTAATTAGAAGGTTTTATTTATTAAAAAAACTCAATTTTTAGTTCAAGTCAATCTTTTCAATTGGAGGGGTAATGCATATGTAATTAGAAGGTTTTATTTATAAAAGAACTCAATTTTTAGTTCAAGACGAATCTTATGTATATGAATGATATAAAATTTTACAGGTTCAAAATATTTAATCATATAAATATTTAGATAAATATAAATAAATATTACATGAATTATCCATTTAAAAACTAGGTTGACTATCTAACAAAAACCAAATTGGTCAATGTTGAATGACAAATTGATGAGTAAATTGATCAACGTTGAATATTATTTGACGCGTTCATAATTGTAGTTGTAAATGAGCTCTTGTTGTCGTCTCAAGAGCCATGGAACATGGTTTGCAACTTGGTATAGTCTTTTTGTTTCGTTGCACGTCTGGAAAACATCAACTTGCATCTGCTATGTATTTCACATAGAAATTTTCTAATTTTGATTTTTTATTAAACTTAAGAGAATTTTTTAATACTACTTAAATAGTTTTAAATTCAAATGTAATAACAATTTTCCCTTCGAAAAACAATCTCCCCTTTCAAAACAATCATCAATAAAAAATCATCTTAATCAATTTTGCCAAACAACAATAGCCAACAAAACGTAACATACACACATAACCTTAAATCAAACCAAATTATTATACTGATAACAAAATATTCTGAAAATAATTTCGTTGATATATATTCACTAAATAATGACTCCATCCATAAAAGATTGTCACATTATGAAGTTTCATGGCAGTTTCATCCATCATTCTCAGCCAACACAATTTGGTACATGTGAAGTTGTGAACTGATTTAAACAGACTGGAATAGATAACCATAGAGGAAGGAAAACAACATTTTTGATGTGTCATTCCATTTTAGTCTACCAAACCAATCTTTGGGAAGAATAGTTCTAAGCAGCCCAACCAAATGGACACTCATCAAACAATTTAAGCTACTAAGCAAAACAATACAGAAAGTAGACATTATCTGAAAACAAAATAGTGCACCAAATTCATTGATTTCAATTCGAACATTCAGAAATATTCAAGAAACAAAATGGAAACTAGAGTTCCCATCCTACCAGAGTAAAATGCTAGCTTGCATCCAAAAGTTGTTCTCAATAAACTTAAGAGGAACTACAAACAGTTTTACTGTTGGCGCGCATCAACTTTCTTTTTCTGCCACAGACGGTCTAGGGCACTGTCAGCATCCCCCTATTATAAACAAAAACTAAAGTCAGAACTGATACGAGAATAAATTTTAGCAATTGTTAAGATAAAATACTACTAAGACACATTCCCAGGTGTGGCGGATGATTTTAGGTATCCTATTTGTGATATATTCTGATCAAACTATGATGAATTTGAAAACTACAATTTATAATTAAAGAAGCGTATTTTCCTATATAAAATCAATCTAATCATGTTCAGTTGAAGTAATTCCTTATTAAAAAAAAAATTAATCTAATACATGTTCTAACACAAAAAAGACAGAAAGCCACAGTCAAGTGCACAATATAAAAAAATGTACCTGTGCGCGAATATAGCCACATAAAGCAAATGTGGAGAAGCCTCCGGTATAAACTCCTCTCTCATCCAAATGCCCAATATTGATCTGCACTGAGGCATGATCCTTTGAAGTAATCAACCGATTAGTTGCAGAGCTGCAGCAAAATTAGATGCAGCATTAGCAATATATATCCAAGCACAAACAATTTAAGATTCATAACCACATTAGCTCTATTAAGCAAACATAAACAATTTGAGATTCAAATTTAATATATCTGCTTATACCATTTCCTTGGAATGTAAAGCTCGGTGTTCTGCCCTTCTTCGTTCTGCATCTTGGGTCCTACTTCTCAAGATTAACAAGGCAACCTGATCCGAAAAATTCAAAATTCATCAATTATCATAAAAAGCAGACGGAAATGTGAATAAAATCAAGGCTCGCAACAATAATACAGAACCAGTGACAAATTTAATTCAAAACTGGATTAGCATTAACATTCCCGAAATGCAGTCTACACAGCAGGCCCCGACTCGTGGAAGGGTCAATCACCTCCGGTTCATCCAGACCACTATCGACACCATTTTGATAGTCTAGATCCATTCGGCCTCCCTTATTCATCATCAATTAGATACTAGTATAACATATAATTAACTACCACTCACTTACGAAACCGCGTAAAACAGATATATTTCAAAAACTAATTTCATGACTAATTTGGATCTATGATCTAATTTCCCTCTTTTCACACAACATCAATTACAGGACAGGATATAAACAAGAATCTGAATTAAAAAATATCAAAAAATAACCACGTAATAACAAATACAATACTACAAAAATGAATAAATATAAATACTACCACCACAATAAAAATGCTTAATTTAAAAAAAAAATTACAAATTAGTCGAAAAAATACCACCTCCAACCATTATTGGCAAGTTTGTTTCCCGATGGCCAAAAGTAACAAAACTTTGTACTCTTATTTGAATCAAAATTAGCATGTTAATAATAAATCAGATATATTTTTCACAAAATTTTATATTTATATAAAAATATTTGGGTTCAAAATTTTAAAAAACATCGATTGTAAAATTAAAAAGTGGACAATATTTTTGAAAATTGGAGTAAAAAAAATACCTGCGTTTGTAAGATGAAAGATTGCGGTAGAGGAGTTAGGTGGAAGGCTTGATAACTATAAAAGCTCACAAAAACCCTAACTTTGTAAGGCTCAGCTGGAGCATGGCATACACGAACCGGGCCTATCGGCTATTCTTCGGTGACTATTCGGCCGAGGCCCGTAATAGGCGGAGGAGTTAGGTGAAACTGGACCTCATGATACAAATGAAAGTCATGCGTCCGTTGTTCGTGTCGATGATTTGTTAATATGTGGATAATAATTAGTAAAGTTATTTAGTATTAAATAATATATAAATAAAAATATAAGATGTATCAATATATTATTCTTTAAATAATAAAGAATATTTGTAAAGTAATAAGATTGTATTATAATTCTTTTAATTATATGATAGAGTTTGTTTAATGTTGAATATATTATTTAATGTATATGGATAGAGCATGAGATATTTATATAATATTGAATAATACATGAATAAAAGTATTAGATGCATCAATATATCATTATTTAAATACTTAAATTTGTTTAGTGTTAAATAATATTATTCTATATTGTGACCAACTATGTTTTAATATATTATAAAATTTATTTAATGTTAACTATTCTTTAGAAGATATTATTATAGGTATCCTTATGATTCTTTCAAATATTTCTTAAGTTTTTATTACTTCAATACTTTATTATTTTAAAGAATAATATATTAATAATATTGTGCTTTTATTAATATATCTTGTAAGGGAAAAATATAACATTAAACAGCAGCCCTTGTGCAATTAAAAGAATTTACGTACTAAATCTATTACTTTGTAATAATAGCGATATTATTCGTTTTACTTGATATATTATTTGACTCAAAATTTTATTGATAATTGCCAATATGTAAAATCAAGTATATTTACACATGTAACTAGTTTACTTGAATATAATATATGTAGAATAGATAGTAAGCTTGGTTGTGGATTTATAATCTTTAGCTTCTTAACGTAGAATCGAAGGTTGAGAATCTTACTATTTAAATTCGAGTTAGAGAGGATGCAGGTAATTTGATGGAGTAGATTTATATGAGTAGGGTAGCTACTCGAAATCGGATATCGAACATTTTTTTTTTTTGACAACATGTGTATTTACTTTATCAAGGTTGGTAATTACCCAATTTTTTCGGATATGGGACAATTTTTCCTTTTTGTATCCGACTCAGTAATCAATAGAACAGGTAATCGAATCAATTACGAACAGATGCAGTTTCACGATCATTAATCAAGTAGAGCACCAAACGGATACCTGATTACACGATCATAGTGGAAGTGAGCAGCCAATCACAGGCCAAAAAAATGAGGCTCGATGGAAAGCGGTCAAGCTGTTGGAAGTCTTGGATGCTAAACCTCAATTATTCAAATTAAAAGTTAACTAGTCAAACTCAAATACATGTGATCACCGAGGCCAGCAATTACAAAATGAAGGTCATTACTCTCAACCACTAGTACAAGCAAATAGTCCATAGGCACGAAAGAGCATAAGAGTAGAAATTGTGTTGTTGATTCAAGCATCAAAGATGCAAGACAGCCAAAGACATTAAGAAATATATTGGACCCAATTTAACCAAACAAATATGATGACAAGTAGTTGGAATTAAACAGCTCCGACCACCTTATGCAGAATCTCCAGTTGACTTGGGTTCACCAGTGGTCTTGGATGGTGAAGGGGACGGAGTACCATCTTGACCCATTTCAGCTCTGAGATCATTGATGCTCTGTTCCAACTCGTCAATCCGGTTTCCCATTTCATCAAGTGCAAAAGGAGTCAAGGAAAATGATGTAGGTTTGTCCAATCATCACAGATTACAACCATGTGAAGTTACGAACTATAATGTATAACCACAAGAAAATATGAAGATCTCACAGTTCAAATGTCTAGAGCACTAGATTAAAATTTAAGCAGCAATGAAGGCAGAATGGACAAGAAGAGATGGGTATAGTTTGAACTTTGAAGAAGACAAACTCAGACTTGTGTATATCAAAAGCATATGAGAAACTCTACTAGAACATAATTTCTAAGATCACATGAAGCTGATTTTCATATTCCAACTAAGTATTAAATACAAAAAGGTATTGAACAAAGACTGAATCACGGGAATGGGAACCATGTACTCCCCCTTCATATATTTAATTGATTTAGAGAGAACATACAAATAAATGACATGTATACTTCGGTTTGTGGGGATATCACACATGTAATGTAAATATAATATATCGTTTCACTTGGAGACATTTTAATGCAGGATAAAGCTTGGATGTGAGGTTCTATTCTAGTTTCTCTCAGTTAATCCTCCACAATTAAAGATCTGGAAAACAACCACTAAAGATCATACTCTTTCTAGTTTCTCTCAGTTAATCTGTTGTGTTTGTGATCTCTTAGTTTTGTTATTATATTACTCCATGGTAGGCAAGTGTAAAAACATATATCTAGATAGCTTACGACAACATGCAAATAGAGCATGTTTTACGCAAGGACAGTATAAGGATATTCTTGCCAATGACGGACTCAGACATTGTCTGGAACCTGGTTTGCTGTAAAACACAAAAATGTGATCAGTGGGAAATTGTTTCTCCGCTGTTGCATGGGCTTAGACAGTAGAACCCATTGTCACTTAAGAAGAGAATATAGTTGATAAGGAAGACGAAGAGTGGACTCACCATTTGCTGTAACAAATTTTGTACCTGAATTTAAAAGATAAATTTAAAAAATCAGTGTAAAGGAAATTCACCAACTGTCATTTATTTACTCATTAAAAGACATGGAAATAGAACTTGATAAATAAGAATTATAAATCGATATCAGTAGCACATCAAAAAAATTGAATAGGCAACTTAATTGGGTACAACACAAATGTCGCAAGCAAGGGAAAATGGTGAAAGAATGCAGACTTACAAATGCAGTCATATCACTTGTGCTTTGCTTTGAACCATCTGCATCATGTCCATCCTGCAATTGAGATTAACCAAAAAAGGTAAGACTGCAAAGAAGTTTCAGTAACCAGAGACACGTAATAGTCAAGTAGTTCAACAAAGCCATTGTTAGTTGCACACTTTTATCCATTTAAAGGCCAACAGATAGACCAGAGAATCAAAATTTATATTTGGAGCAATGGAAAGTTTGAAGTGAGATCAACTTTTATAGGCTTGGAAATATGAAGTTATCACAACATTTCATATGTTAGGGAGCATATACTGGAAATGGGTATTCATATTTTAAAATTGTTTGGAAGCATTGCAACTCATATAAAATAGTTTCTTCACTCTCACATCAAAGGAAGTCACACAGGAAAAATTAATTTCATAAATGTCGGCTTTCCATAAATAACGATTGTTCAATGTCATGCACAGAAGTGATTGTTCCTGGTAAAACCTTATGAGTAAACTAAACAAGTAAATAGCAAAGTAAACAAACATGATTCCAGGTATTCTCACGTAAGGCTAAAAGAACTTCTTACTTAGATGCATCAAACAGATATACTTTCTGAATGTTTCAGTGAAGCACAAGAACTTCAATACAACGATAAGAAGTCTTAACACTATGGAAAACTTTTATTTCAACCCATTATCAAACTTTTTCGTTACACATTGAATGGAAGAAGGGTCCTAGGACTAATGAAGAAAGACAGTCAAGAAGATAAGTAAATAACAGATAGTTTCATTCATGTTTTGCTCTCAATACATTCTGCTATTCATAGATTTTTAGCAGCCTTGATGCATGTATTACAACATGTGCTGATTCTAGCATCAAGAAATGCAACCAACTCTGTCTTTTAGTGCCTAAAAGTGTGACTCTTTTATACCTTTTGCTAAATGATTATTCTGTTTTTGTGATCACCTGATGAGGACATGTACCAGGTTTATTTTAATACTTTTCTCATGACACAATATTCAAGATAATGGTGAACTCATTCTCTGCTACTGTGCATCAGTGACTAATTAGAATTCAAGAAAGAGGACATCTGCGTTCTGCAACACTCTAACTTGCACAAGGCCAGATGTTTCATATATTACTAGATCGAAATTGAGTTATTACTCCGGGAGCATTATACACTTGCTAACCGGCTAGATAAAATGCACGCCATTGCAGCACAAATCAGACAATGTGGATATACTACTACTATTATCCCAGCTACGACAAGTATGAGCTTACTTATACAAATGCCCATCTATCGGTTCCTCTCAAAGCTTGGTTTCTCCCTCCACATGTTTAAACTTACGGTTAAAAATATATATCACATTTGGGAATAATATATTGAGGAAAGCGACCCTCTTGTTATCCTGAGGGAAAGTACAGTACTATCCCCCCCCAACGCTTAGGCTGGGATATATTCAGGCATAATATCAAACGTGATCCCATTTCACAAGGCCGATATAAAAACAATTACTCTAGATCCCGCAAAAAGTACAACTGAAATACCTCATCATCAGCTGAATTGTAACTCTATTCCACATTCACAAACAAAAAATCCAAACATTTTAGTAATCGACGACTGCTAATTTAATATTAGTATGTGATTCAATTTTAATTAAGCATGACAACAACTGAACGCCACATCACATATTACTATAATGAGCCTCAACCTCATTTCAACAACTTTCTAAACTCAATTTTCTAATACACCAACATATACAATTACAAATATCACATTTATTACTAAGTATTATTACTATTATTATTTTTAGTCTGCTCTAAAATTCAAAAGAAAAGGCAAGTATAGTCAATAACGGAACCAAAAATTTTATATAAGGGGCGGAGAACTTGATACCATACAAATAAAAATTTAGGAGGCAAATAACATAAATTTCAAAAGAACGAGTATAATTTTTGAAAAAATGTTTAATAGAAATATATTTTTCGAAAAATTACAGGAGCTCCATAATGAAACATAAAGCTTAACCGTAACTATTATTCCAACATCTTAATTCGACGAAATTAAAAATCCAAAACTAAATGCAGTCACATGAGAATTTAAATAAATAAAAATGCTACAATCAGAGATCTAGAGAATGAGTGACAGATCTAGAGATTATATTTATTTTGTCGTAAAAGATAATCGAGTTTTGAATTTTGGATATAATTTACTATTAAAATGATACGGAGTAATTTTGATTTAATCCGAAGATGGCAAAATGGGTTAATTTTGAACATTGAAAATCAAACGTGACAATATGGAGATAGTAATTTCTAACTAGGCAAAACATATTAAAAAAACAAAAACAAAAGACAAATTTACCATATCTCTGGTGACAAATTTTGGTTGATTTTGCTTTCGAAAATTTGATTTGAATATTGGCTTGAGAGAGAATAAAGGTGCGAAACTGCGAATTGTAGTATGTGGAGGGTGGAGGATTTGATTTTTGAAATTGAAATTTGATTTTCCATTCAATGCTAAGACAATATCAGGTCGTGGATCTGAAGCCCGAATCGAGCCAGAATTCGAATTGAATATTATCGAATTTGATTTTTTACAACAGTATTCGAATTTATATTCGTATTCGAATCGCATACTAAAAATCGAGTTCGAATTCGATTCGATACTATTCTATCAATATTCGAATTCGATTTGATTGGTCGAATAGAAATAACCGATTCAATTCCTAAATGAGCATATTCGAAAAATTTCGAATATAATTATAAATGCATTCATTTGCACTATTATTTACAACGCGTCCATGCACTTGAAAATGATCGTACAAAATGTATTGTGACATTGATTTGAAGGATGCTAGATGGTTTAAATGTTGAAATTGTTTTTCCACCGACTGAATTGATATATCCACCATATAATAGTGTTTGTTAGGAGTGAAAGTACTTACTATTTTGCCTCTATTTTACTAAGTACTCCGATATAATAATTAATAATTGAGAAACTTTTAATTAGGAGCAAAATAGTTATTTTATCCATTTAAATTTACTATTATGTATGTGAACCATTTATGGGCTTACTAAGAAAAGTAAGCAGAAAGCTTATAAAGGATAAAAGTATAACTTCACACAATCTTGAAAAATAGGAAGAAAAAAAACCCATCGATTTCACTCTATAGCTAGCGACTCAAAAGCAGAATTGTAACTTCAACTATTACCACAATCCCAATTACGGCTTGGATCCAAGTCCTATTTCTTGTCCCCATTACGATCACATTAATGCACACTCTTGAAAATAGGGCAAAGGTGTACTTGGAGTAAAACCTTGTCTTAGGCATAGTGTTTCCCGTCGGTATAGTGTCGATTTATCTGACTTTAAACGCCCTAATGGCATTACTAATAGTCATACCGACCACGAAACCGACACTACATAAGCAAGAGATAACTTCACAGTCCCATTGGGTTCGGGCTTTAACGACACCGCACCGACGCCATATAACATTTTAATTTCTTTTGATTTATTTTATTACCGACAACTTTCACAGGCAACTTTGTGGTTATAATTTCATGTTTGAATTATTTTATTTCTGACACCATACAAATGCATCAATTATTTTATTTTTGATTTATTTTAATTACCGACACTATAGTAATTAATTTATTTTGATTTATTTTATTCACTGCAAGCCTACACCAGACATAGTTTATAATACCGTCAATGTGTTGAAGATCGACACAAAACCGACACCACATTTGGACATAAACCCGATGCTATACGACACCACCTATAAATTTCCAATTTATGCGGCACAGATCTTGCAGCATTTGCGAGAAAGCCAGTACGAAATATACCAAAAGCAGGGGCAAACAACATACAAAAACATCAAAAAAATATATAAACATCAAACAAAAATACCATCAACACAAACATCAAACAAAAATAATAACACAAAATACTATCAAAAATGAACAACAATATAAAGACCAAAACAAAATTAATAACCGCAAACCGATATCAAAATCATGACATAAACATTAAAATTACCACTTTTCTCTTTGGATAATTTTTCTACAATAAAAAGCGAAATGTAACAACATTATTATGAAGATAAAAATTAGAGAGACATAAAAAACAAATACAACAAAATTAAACAAAATAATTAGATAGACATAAAATGTAATAAAATAATTTACATAAACAATTTTCCTATTCCAAGTAAACAATATAACAAGATTTAGTAGATCATAAATAATTAGATATCTAACAAAATAATGACTCAAAATAAATTCCTACAAAAGAAACAATTAAAAGAAAGTTAGTAGTCCTTCATATAAAATTAAACAAAACAATAAGTAAATTATAATTGAGGTTCAAATTGTGAAAGTTAAAATGTAAAAAAATATAGTGATTATGAGATTAGAAGTGTTTATATAGTGGAAGGGCTGAGTTAAAACTTAAAGCCTTAAATTACCGACACGGACACGACGCCATTACCGACACAGGACCGGCGCCGTATGTAAAATGTTTTAAAATTGCCGCGCTTTATTTTTAAAGCGGAATCGAAAATTTTGGATACCAGCTACCGACACTATACCGACACCATATTGAATGTAATTGCGCCTGACCTTCTTGTGCATAACCGACACCGTTCATACCGTAAGCGCCCGCGATTGATTATGTTATGCTTACGAACACTACAGAACATTCCTGACCACGATAATATGGAAAGGCGGAACAGTACTACTTACTTTGCTGTTATCATATACTTGTTACAACACAAACATATGTCGTTTATGGAAGGAATAAGGCAAAATGGAATATTGATAGGCTTTGTTTCAAGTCAGGAAAACACTTTAAATAGCCTTTGAAAACAAAATAAGTATTTCTTCAACATTTTGCAAAAAGCAAATTGAAATGAAATATTTACAGAAGTTTTTTACTAGTATTGATTATTACACGAAAAACTTTACCAAATAAAAGCAGGTGGATCCTAATTCTCTTCCGAGGAGCAGCCTGCTAGTATTGTTCGAAATAGCCTTCCTACGAGTCTAAATCATTATCGGGTAGTCAAATAGCGTCACGAGTGAAACATCACTATAAATCTGTCCGGAATCATCTTGATAACAAATTGGAATATCCACTACGCAGCGATGTCGACATCGTTCGATGGATCGCTAGAGCAGTACGCGGTTGTTTCTCTGCTTGAAAGATGTCTTACATCCATTTAAAAGGCGACAATCGACATTTATATAGTCCAATCAACTAGACTACAGCATTCGTCTTCATTCTGGCCTTACTTGTTTATGCTCTCTACTATAGGGATGTAGCGAGATAGTATACTATTGTGCTGTGATGCTGGGATAAGGGAGTCGTCCTTGGAGGCTACGATCTTGTGTTTGATTTGAACGTTCGTTCCTCGGATGTATTTGCATCCACACTTGTGTCAGCCCGAACCAGTAACACTTGAAGGTACAACTTTATCACGTAAGTAGCCGTGCGACAATTCCAAATCTCTTATGACCCCATAATAATGCTGGTCGCATAAGTAAGTACATTAGCGAGGCCTTTAACACAGCGCTCCGCTGGCTATTGTAAGTGCTTCGCATTACGATCACCACGCTAATGTCAAGTAATACCCATTAGCGTAGCTAGCCCGCCTTACCCGTTTGATTTGTTAATTCGGCCAGCTTGCAGAGTGTCTGAGGAATTATTAGCGTCTCCATATTATTCACGTATATGATTATGAAGCCGTTTCTTTGAAATTTAAGCCCGTCATGATTTATTTGTTCCTCAAATCAAATGAAATTTGCAACTCTTCCAATCAAATGGTACATCACGGGATATAAGTTATTTGTTTAGTTAACTATTATAATAATTTACAAATTAGTTGAATTTATTGAACATTAAATATACGCTTCTTGAATGTATTCTATTGCCGGGTGTTGCACAAAATATAAGTATCTTATTTGTGGTGTATTGTTCATGGAGTCATGAAATATGGTGTTCACTTCGCGATGCCTCGGCTGGGTAAAAATAGGCTGCGTCTTCCGGGGCATTTGATGCGTCGTGCCTCGGGGCGATTTAAGTCCGTTTGATTCCTTCCTCAGTACATTGAGCAGTTTGAAACCTCTTTTTATTCATCGCCTGCATATTGACCCTTCAACCGCATGCCTTTTGTCTTACTATTTTCTTCCAATCCCCAAGAATATGAAAACATGTAAGAAGGTTAGTTATATAATTAGATAGATAAACCCCAAACCCAATCAACATATATTAATAAAGTCAAATACTCGACTTCAACGGGTACATCCATCATACTACACGAGGACCTCGTTAAAAGCGGCTTCGCCAAGGCAAATGTAGTGGTAGGTGCTCCGTCACATCAAGAATCACATTTGGAATATTGTCCATCTCCAAATTATCACCGACAATATTACGTGCGAAACTCACCACTTTGTGGCGTCCGCATTAGAGTTGTTGATGAAATGTATGAGAAAGAAAAAAACACCACTACATTACGGTTTCCATATCTTGTCGGTACAGCTGAGAAGTCCGACGGGGAAGTAATTTACGCACAATAACTATGCATCGTGACTTTTGATCCAGAAGTTCACATTTCGAGCACATAGAGCTTTTCAGTCCGCTGAAGTTCACATTTCGAGCACATCTCGAAATGTTTGAAGCGTATCCATCGGGTAATTTGAGGCGTGCTAACCAACTCCTAAACTCTTTCTGTTGTGTTGTGGTTAGTGTATACAAAGCCCTTGGTTTCGCTTTCCTCCTTGAATCTAAATGCATATGCAATTGGAATTAGAGTGAGCAATGAGTTTCAAAGATTCGATCCTTGCGGGTTCATTATCTTTCGTTTTTCACGGAACATCGCTCTGATGTGTAATAGGTTCTCACCATTGTTCTTCTCTTGTATGCATGGAAGTCGATGTTATTAATACGTCTTGTTTGTGAACCCGATAACTCGAATCGAATATACTCCTCTTGCGGTTGTGCCTGACATTATATACCACGGTTACATTGTTCCACGTACGCCTGCCCAGGCTGCGTCGGGATCAATAGAATCACGGTGTATGCCTCGGCTCAGGTAAGTCACTGCCGTTCTTGGCGGCTGACAAGTTAGATCCATGACAAGCCTTCTTTGCGTCTAAGCGGATGTCCGACGGGAAGCAAAGGGCGGTGACAATCGAGCCATGAAAATTTCCGACCCTCTCGTAGTCGAAAAGCTTTTAGTATGCTCCATGCAATCACCGGATAAGCCAATCTACATTGTATTGCTCCGAGCCGGATAACATTACGTATGCGGGGAGAATCAATAAATCCCGCATCAAGCAACCCGCATGTTGAAGTGCATCACCCCAGGCGCGAATGTCGCACCCGATGTCCTTCAAGTCATCAACGAGGGCGAAGAAAATATCTATATCTACTCCTGGGTTTTTAGGTCGGGTATAATCAAGAGATAAACGAGATATAGCTCGCCGTACTGATCAATTGGTAAATTGTACACGCAGATAATAAGCGTAGCGGGAATATTGGGCGTCCAGACTTCCCCAGGTGCAAAACCATACGTACACAAACCGTCACGAACATTTCTCGGTTACGCTCCAAAATACAGATATGTTGAAATTAGGGAAGTGTTTCCACGCCGCTCCCATTACCACCGAATTAAATTCGTCCGACCGTAAATGCATGCGGACCCGATGGTGCCATGTAAGTAATCTGTTGTCTTTCTTGACATATACAATGCGTTATTTGTCGAGGGCTAATAGCATATATATCAAAACCTTTCTTGCAATCGGCTTACGTTGTTCCTCCGCTTCTTTCCTCATGCTTTCTCGACAAAAGCGACATGCCTCAAGCTGTTCATCCTGCTTTTGTAAAAGCTTGACATACAATTATTCACGCACATGAATTTTTGTTTAGGCAAAATTAAAAGGACTCAATAATTTCTTTGCCTCATAGAAATCATTTGGAATGTTCTCTCCTCGTTAGGACGGCCAGCTTGATTAAAAATCCACAACACAAATATTGTTGTGATATTTGATTCGGACTTAAGGCCAACCAAGCGTGTTGTCGCTTGATAACTTTTTTGAATTGATTGCAACCATTCGCCTGACGGTTGATTCTGACCTCCATGAAGTCATAGTATGTTCTCATTTGTTGTATTTGGATGTATATCAAAATTAATTACCCCATTAATACACTACATAAATTCAAATTGTGTCAGCATTACGTAAGTTTAAACGTCCCTCGACCATATGCATATATCGGTTCCCCTCAAATCCAACTCTAGAAGATGTTTCTGCTACATCGTAAACATTGTAGCGAACATGAAAATCTTCATTAGTACTCAGGATGTAATATCTTTCCCGCAAGCCATTAGACAACAAATGCGTCTCCAACGACTAATGTCGTACACTTTGCCGTTTTGCACCTCTACGGACATCTTATCTATTTCTAATCCTAGGCATAGCATGGTTTTACGCAACCTCGAAAACTTTACCAAACTGTAGATATGGGATTCCACTTCATCACGGATAACAGTTATACATCAAAGGCGATCTTGGACAATTTTCTAAATATCAATTGAAATTGGACATGATTAATTCGAATATAATTGAACATAATTAACGTATTAAGTAAACCCAAATTTGGAATAAAAGCTTGAATTAAATAAAAAAATAAATGCTTGGACAATTGCACATAAATATTTGGACATAATTACTAATTGAACATAATTGGAATAAATACTTGGACATAATTGAATATAATTGAACATAATTGAATATAATTGAACATAAATAATTGTTGTAGATTTAAACCTAGATGATCATATACTTAGAATCTTTACGAATATTTTTAATTTTTAATAATATATTTAATGATTATAAGTCGTAATAATTGGTCATTACTTAAACTAAATTAAAAGAAGAAAAATGATTTTTATTATTGATTGGAAACTCGGACCGACACTATACCGACACCGCACCGACACCCGGCCAGGCACGAAGCTACGTCAGACAAACCTTTAGCCAGAAGCGCTGAGCACCCCGAACCTCGACCTCCCGACACTATCTGGCGCGACCCGACACACTCGACACCTGGCCCAATGCGAGAATCAGGATGCAAAAACCCCATTTGTTTAACATCAGTGTTTTATACAACCTATAAACTGCAATCAACAAACATAATAAATCAAACTATAAACATAACAAGCATAAACATCAAAATATAAACACAAATCATTCAAATGAAAATATAAATACAAATCAAACTATCAACATAAAAATATCATAAAAACCAATAAAACTAAATCAATACAAAATCGATATAAAAAATATCCATAAATCGATCATGCAAACCATAAAACTATATCAACATCAATCACGGGGAAGTGCAAATCACTAATTTGAAGTGCATGTGGGGAAATTTGAGCCTCGCTAATGGGGGGAGTCTGGGTGGGGAAATTTGGATGGGCGGGATGGGCGTGAGGTGTTGCGGCCTGCAGGTCGCATGACTCTGGTGAGATGGGGTTGAATGGGCGCCAGCAGGGCTGCATGAGTCACTGCTTGGCGGGCGGGAGGGCCCGAAATGCGGCAATCATGCGGCGGCTCCCATGTAAGCACAGAACATCGCGTTCAGTTGGGCCACCTGATTCTTGAGGCGTGATCTCTTCCGCGTTTCGCGCTGGCCTCGGCGCCTTGTTCTTCGCCTCGGACTCCGACAACCCGGCCATTTGGACATCCTCAAGGGGCCAATTTGGTTCCGATGGACGAATCCATCGACATCTCGGTGCCGGGGAGTATGCTTAGGCTCATAGCATCGGCGCTTTCTCAGGCCGACCCCGGCGGCACAGTGCGCATCCACAGTGCCTTGTCCCACGGAGCCTTTAATGGATCCTAGTCCGGCCCGTACTTCTCATGGAACAAGACCGCGTACTCATCATGCAAGTTATACAAACATAAAAATGAAATATAAGTAACATATAAAAAATGTATAAAAAAACGTTTAAATTTAATGTATAAAAATTTTAAACTTACAAAAGCGATCCGGCCTCGGGTTGTAAAGAATTCCCCGTCGGTTCGTTGAATCGCGCCATGCCTTCTTCTTGTTGGTCCGAGGCGAATGTTCAGCGGGGAAGGGCCGCTTCCGGTCGCCGACACACGAAGTGGAATTAAAATACATAGTTAATAGCGTGATATTGAAAAATAAAAGTTAATAAAACCAAATCCAAACTTACGTCATCGTGGAGCCTCTCGTGAAGCCCTTGCTCCCAGGGAATGTGCTGTGAAGGAGCTCCATTCCGAACCCGCCAGCTGAGTCATGCGGTTACATGCGATTCTTACGGGAGATCGACGGCCCGGTCATCCACGACACCGGTACCGCGCATCGCCTTTCCACCGGCAAGGTCACGGATCGGTTGGGGCACGGAGTCCCGAGGAAAGGCGGGATCGTGCCCCTCGCGTCCGCGGCCTTAAACGCTCCACCACTTGAATCTCATGCTCGATCCTCAAATAAGCTAAAAGGAATTAAGTTGGTCTAATTTCACAATTCGAAAATCACAAAAATTTTATATTTAAATACTTACAAAAAGCATTCCATGCCATCCTTCACGCGCTCGTCGCGTCATGCCAAATTAGCTGAAATCTGACCGGGAGGTTAGCATTTCGTTAGAAGAATCGCTGCACCCACCCAACAAGCCTAACATAGACAAAGCAGTTAATTAGATACAAATGATAAATATAAATATTAATACGCGAGCAAACTCAATAAATAAAAATGCCACTTACGCTCCCTCGAAGCATGCTTGGCGATCCTGCAGTCCCATGAGCCAGATGGCGTGGGCTGCTTGCTCGAGATTACGTACCCATTGCTACTTTCGGGGCTGTCATAAGGTCGTCGTCACTTTCGATACGAATCGTCAATTTGTATCTCTCCATCATCGGCGTCGGTAATGGCGGCAGTCTTGACTATCGTTGATGGCGTGCTCGCGGTGCGCTGGGCCGAGTCGGCGTCTTTGGCGGATATGGACGGCGATGGTCGCGGCTATAGATCACAGGGGTCGATGGCGTAGTCACACACTTTATGGAGGGGGCGGTGGATAGCTCTATCACAAGGGCGGATGACTATCCCTAGGCCTCTTGACACCGGCCTACTCTCTGCCTTTGCTGCATATTACTGCTTACTTAACCGTCGGGTTTTTACACTTAGAGGAGCCATAAAACCTACATTTGAAAATTCAAAATTCTATCAAAATTAAAACAAAATCAAATTCAATTCGAATCAAATCGGTCGGTCCAATTCAAAACAACATTCAACTTCCAAATCTAATTCAAACAACATTCGTCACTTGAGCGACATTGAACTAATACTTTATCGGTTCAATTCGAATTCGATTGGAATTTAATCTCGAATATAATTCAAATCAAATCAAATTGAGCTAATCAAATTCAATTCAAATACAATTCGGTTCCAATTCAATTCCAACATTCAATTCTCAATTCAATGCAAATTCATTCCGAATAAATCCAAAATTGATTAATTCATTCAATCGAACATTTAAACCGAATAAATCAACATTTCAATTCTCAATTGAAAACAAATTAACAAATTAAAAACAAATTAAACCAAATTAAATTCATTGATAAATGATTAATTCAATTCAAATCCAACATTGATCAATCCGACATTTAATTCAATTGATTCAATTAAACTCAATTAAACGAATAAATCCAACATTGATTCCCGATTCAACTTTATTAATTATATTATTAATTCCCAATAAAAATATATTATCAATTTCCAATTCAACTTTATTAAACATATATTTCTAATTCCCATTCAGCACATTAAACATATATTTATGATTCCCAGTAAAAATACAAGTAATTATAAAAATAAATAATTAAAAAATAAAAAGCGAAAAAAGCGAAAAAAAATGAAAATTCGACCTTTTCCGGAGTACGGAGTAGGGCCGGTGGTGGGGAGGCTGATCCTGCGAGGTGGGGGCGGGCGGTGGCGTGAGCAGCGGCAGAGGTGGGAACCGGTGGTGGGGATAAGGAGGTAGGGTTGGGGGGGTTCGTGTGTATTAAAAAAATGATTTTTTTTTTATATATACTTGTTGATCATATCGTCGATGCAGTGTCGGTATAAACAATTAATTTTGATTTTTTTAAATTCACAAATTTCGACACCGCTTGCATGTGGCCCGACATCAAAGGCCCAAATAAAAAAATTAAACGGGCCTTTAAAAAGCCGACACTATCTGAGCACTATGGGGTGTCGGTAATTTCCAAACACCCGTATATGTTTTCTAGTAGTGATATTATAGCCAGTATCCCAATTTAATATATAATTTCTAAAAAATAGGACATCAGCTACATAACTATTTTAATATTTTGACACATGCCTTTATGACAGGCGTGTCATATTCAATTACAAGTTATCTCGCATTTCAAAGTAGGATGTTCAACTCCAAATTTGCTCTCAATTCTTCAATATAATCCTGCCTAGCAAACTAAATTCAAACATGAAACCTGAAATTACAAGATTGGCGAACCAAAAAACTCACAATCATTGATGCAAAAAACCAAAATTGAAGAAGAATGGCAAACAATCTGCAAACATCAAGTGGTAGACCATTTTCTTATATCATTAATCATTGATGCATGTTATTGGTGGGAAAAACAAAATTAGTTTTTTGAAAAAATTCAAACCCTAAATTGTGTAGTTAGTGAATAAATTAAATGAAGATTATACTACAAAAATTATGTCTTTATAGAGATTGTTAATTGATTAATTTGTGCTCTGTTGTAATTAAATAATTAATATCTAACAATTATGTTAAATATTTACTTAATTTATAAAAATGCATATCATTCAAGATTCGGATACTTGTTTATGGTTATACTTGGTAATTATGTCAATGCATGTTATACTGAGACTCAAATTTATATTTACGGTTATTGAAAAGTATTGTTTTTAGCCAAAAGTTAATATATCTGGTAATTGTGAGGTTGCATAATATATTGATATTATGCTTATGTTTATGGTTAAAAAGTATTTCTTTTAGCCGAAAATTACTATATGTGGTAATTGTAAGGTTGCATATCGTAGTGAGATTATGATTATGTTTATGGTTGTTAAAAAGTATTTGTTTTAGTCAAAAGTTATTATATACGGTAAAAGTGAGGGTTAATGCCATATTGAGATTATGATTCGAGTTTTGGTTATTTATAATAAGTAGTTTTAAGCCAAAGTTATTACACTTGGTCATTGCGAGGTTACATGTCGTATTGAGATTTTGATTCATGGTCATGGTTATTGAGAAGTATTAGATTTAGCCAAAAGCTATAATACTTGGTTATTGCGAGACTACATGTCGTATTGAGATTATGATTCATGTTTATGGTTATTGAGACGTATTAGATTTAACAAAAAATTATTACATTTGGTCATTGTGAAACTGCATGTCCTAATGAGATTATATTTCATATTTATGGTTATAGAGAAGTATTAATTTTAGCCAAAACTTATTAGATTTGACCATTGTGAGAATGCATGTCGTATTGAGACTTGATTCATGTTTTTTTTTTTTTTTATGGATTAGATAGTACTATTTCTAGCGAAAATTATTATACTTGGTAATTGATACGATACATGTTTATGCTTATTGAAAAGTATTACATCTAGCAAAAATAATATGTGACATTAATTGGTTGTAAATAATTGTTTATAGATTTATATATGGCCATCGGTGGCAATCATAGTGTAGAACTTTTGGATTGAGAAAATTGAAAAACATGGACTCTTTAACTTGTTGTTTATAACCCGTATTTTTGCATAAGATGTTCATAGTTAAATTTTTGAAGGATAAGGAATTGGTCTACATTTAGTTTTGGGACTAACACAAATGGAAGAAAATCAAACTAAAGCAGGGTGTTGACAAGGAAGAAGAAATAGATAAAAAAGGATGAAGGACAGCGAAAAGAACACGGTAGCCACCGTAGTAGCCGCCCGAAAAAATTGAACTAGCATTAAAGATGGTGAGAGAAAGCGAAAACGGAGAGGGCAGCGTCATCGAACAAGCAAGTTGGAGGTCTTCTTCATATATGCAACTGGAAGAAGCTACACATTCTTTGTTGAGTGGGTGGTAAAGAACTTTGAGCAGGCTCCTTTAAAATCGGGCTAACGAAAGGCGAAAGTTCTTAAGCTTAAAGCCAGCGTTCATAAATGTCTATACTTACATAGAGGAGTGAAAATAATAAATCTAGATGAATGCGGTTGTATCGTCGAGAAAGGCGAAGTCCGACCTCGAACTAAAGGGAGATTACTCTACCTTTGTCTTGAGAAAAGGTCCTCGAACAAGCGAAAAAGTCGACCAACCAAATCTCTTGGACAAAGGTTGTCGTACTATATATTACCTTGCTTGTTGTGTCCAACAATGAGTATTGAAGCTAGACTAGACTATGCACATATTTTTAGATGATTTGGGGAAAATTGCGCTCAATAATTGGTGCATGAAACATGCTTTATCTCATGTTAGGGATGAGATATGGTGGAGCAAACAAGAAAAACCCACGACGACGGACTTCCGAGCATCACGGTACCATTTTTATTTGATACATAAACATATAAAAATATATTCAATGTTTCTCAAAAGTATTGAAATAACTTTGTATTTGCTAAAATTATAAAAATTTGTGTAGATTAATTGTTTTGAACGAATGGAATAGATTGCTCCATTTATCGCGAGGGTTTACAAGCTTCCGTTCTTTGCGTGAAATTTGGAACCTTAAAGATTCAATGCAAAATCTAACAAAGATCATGTGTGTGGTAAGACTTGATCGAGGTATGACAACAATGGGGTATCTGAAGGAAAGGAGTGATAGATTATGAACCTATAATGGTCCCATTTGATGTAGAAATTGTTCCGTTGGAAAAGTACAAAAACTCTTTGAAATGGTCCCGTTTGATGTAAGCTATTTCCATTTACATCCTATAAACTTCTAGTTTTATTTAATTTTAATACCACAGGGCCCGAAGTATGCCAATTATTGCAAAGAGCAAATGAGAAGTCTATAATTTTGTTTGGACCTCTCGCCTTGAGAGGTACTAGATTTGACAACAAGCAAAATGAACAAGAGAACACCATGGAAGATGATCACTATTAGTAGGAAGATGTCAAGAGGAGCAACACAAAACAATGAAACAATGGAACATGAGTAGTACTTGAAAACATAGGCATCCCACCTACTAAACCGGTTCCAAATGACACAAAGCGAGGCGAAGAAGGACACCCAGCGTTAATGAAAAAGTTTCTACTTAGAAATGGATTCCACGTTTGTGCCTGTATGGCTGGAGCTTCTACTAACCAACCAACATTGGCAAATGATACTTCACGAGGGCAATACAACAACAAACAACATGTTATTAAATCGGTGCTATTTCATGAAAAAGATGGAAAGGTAAGAGACTTCACGAACAATTAATTATCAAAACTAATGATAATTAATGTTATGCAACTTATATAAAATGCAGAAAAAAAGCGATTACTGTGAGGTTAAGGAACTTAAGGGCTTTCATGATGAAAGAAATACCAAGAAACAAAAGCAAGATATGTAAGTATTATAGCCCGGCCGGTAAGTACGATATTACTATTATAATTGGAGTGTCAATAAAAAATGAATCGTATTTAAATGTAATGTTATATTACAATACAATAAACAGGGAAAAGATGGAGTCACCATTAGAAGCAAAACAACACCACCTCTGAATGGAAACAAATGTGAAAACCACACTTGATGGAGGGAAAAAGCAATGGGCATAACTCTTGTGAGGGGCTAACCGGGTTAAATATACCATTTGCCAATGAAGTAAGTGGCCGAATTATAAAACATAATGGTTTTATAAGACATGCACTATTTCATTTTAATTTCATATTTTATATATACAATGGAGAATGCATTTGGGAATGAACATTACACCAAGGCCATGTAGAAGAATTTGGACATGACGATTATAAAACAAAATCGATGCGAGGTAAGTTGTTGTCTTAATAAAATAATAAAATAATCTTGATACGTGAAGATATTATTCTTTATAGATAAAATAATTAATAAGTGATTTTTTGGAATAAAATAGCCAAGTGCAACAAGGAATTTGAATGATGCATTAAAATACAAGAAAAGATGTAAGCGATGAAGAAGAAATTATTAAGGAAATTATGAAAATGATGTTTCTTCAGGATGTGATAAAGAACCATCCGCATACGCTTGGCGAATAAAATTATATGCCAATTTCTTTCCAATGAGAACTATAGATGCTAAATTCTTTCTATTTCATATGTAAAATATTACTCATGAAATCTACAATGGTTAAAATTGATTATTCGATCTTACTTGCCGAACTATATACTACACGGAAGAAGTTGTAAATATTCTTGATTATAGTGGTGATCGAAGATCTTGAACTATTTGTTTTGATGATCACAAATTACAAATGCTTAATGAGCTTTTTGAGTCAAAATCCAATTCAAAGCAGCTTTTTAGCTAGCACCAGCATTCTTTTTTGCACGATTTTGACTTCATTTTAAAAGAACTTTCTAAAAAGAAAAAGGGCACTCTAGATTATTCCATGAATTAGATTAATAGGATTTCATAGTGTGTTTGTTCAAATCAATTATACTGATTGTAAAGTATTAAAATCCTGACTTGTATCTTGTGTTCTTAATCGGGGAGATTAACAGTATTGAAATCCTGGGTAGTATCTTGGATTCTTAATCGGGGAGATTAAGAGTGTTGAAATCGTAAAGCGGAGCTTTGGGTTTCTAGCATAGGATTGCTAGAAGATTTGTGACCACTTTGTATCGTAGTTGCTTGCTTGTACGAACTTGGAGTTATCTCTTTTCATAGTGGTGATTGTTCCCAAATCCCGAGGTTGGAAAGCCGACGGTCGAGTTGTTTTAACCACTTGTCTTACTTTTTATTATTATTTATATTGCTTGTTGTTTCGTTTATTCGCATTATTCAATATAAATGGTATTCCTATTATTATAAACGTATTGAAATTAGCATTATAATTTAGGTATCGCATTTTTAAATTTGATAAATTTGAAAGTAGTTCATAAAATTAGAACCAAAATATAGTACAATCCTTATTCACCCCCCTCCAAAAGGATAGTAATTAGTCAATAATTGGTATCAGAGCCCGTATTCTATAATTTGAGCTTAATATCTCGTAGAAAAAGATCATGGGAAGTATGGATAATTTGGGTCTTAATGGTACTTTTTGTGGTGAGGGTATGTCTAGTTCTAGGCCTCCTTTGCTTGATGGTACTAACTACGATTATTGGAGCAATCGTATGAAATTTTATGTGCACAGTATAGATTATGTCCTATGGAGGATTATGTCGATGGACCAACGATTAGATGAATATTAATACTCTTTCAGTGGCACATCGGAGCCGAGGAGATAGTGATGAGAGAAAGAAGAAAGCTCGGGAGGGTAGTGCTATCTCTATTTGAGTTCTAATCAAAGATGTCGATAAATTACAATTCTTACTCACTGACCTCTAAGCCTCACAGATAGTAGTGAATTAACAATAGCAAGGGAGAATGTAGAGAACCTGAGTGGACAATCCAGTGTGAAACTGACGCAACACAGTGTGTAGAAAGTAGGCGTGAATGTAAGAAATCAAGATACCTCGTGCGCCCCTATGACGTACATGTCAAGAATCAAAAGCGGCGAGGAAAGATAAGATCGACCACGTATGCATGGGAGTGGAACCTAGACCCGGTAAGTTTAGTATAATAAAAATATAGTGTCGTACAAAAAATAAAATTATTAATAATTTCATAAAATCATATTGCAATCAATTAATGTCTGATAATTGGAGATGGCGGAGCGCTTCAAAGCTGAAAAGGACAGACATGTGGACATTGAACATAAATGAGTGAAACGTAGATCCCTTGATCATTGATGCGTTATGTGCCCAATTTGGATCAACGCACCCCACGATGAAGAGATTATGCACAACCACATATCTAGAAGTAAGTACTATTATTTAACTTATGCAATACAAATATAAGAATATTGAAAATTGCTTACGTCTTGATTAACTTGAATAGAAAGCAGTCTTGAGTGGCATTAACATGGAACCCGAATGTCGGCATGTTATGTTGTTTGTCAACATTCAAATCCAGTCGACCTTCGAACCGTCATACATCAGGAAAAATTGATGTTCATGGATTAGAATATGTAAGTATTACCTCAATAATCATGATTCATTATAATAGTATTACATTTAATTAAAAAATTACTAAAATAGTATTGCATGGTATTTTATTGAAGACGATTCTAGCACCAACAGCCTTGCGTGATCACTTCGTTTATTTCGTACTGACTTGAAAGATGAAAATGTTTGTATCTAACCGGTTTGGTGAAGTTCAAGCGAATCGAGGCGATATAGTAGGAAGAGCTATGTGAGAGGCAACATGGTATGTCACGTGCTTGTACAGGAAGAACCGGGAACGATGCCCATATCAATTTGATGAGTTCGAATGGTTTGAGCCAAAAATGCCTCAATGACAGGGCGTCAGCTTGATTCGCGGGATATTTGTAAAAATACCTACAAGAATGGGATAGCGATACCTCAGCTTGATACCGTCGTTCAAATGGTGGTAAAGAAAAGAATAGAGGCAAAAGACAAAGAGGACAAATATTATGAGGATGGAATTGTGTGTAGAAATCATGAAGAATTTGAACAATTTCTTTAAGAAAACATTGGTCTCTGATACGCCACATTTCTATAAAACATAGAAAGGGAAAAGACAAAGGAATGTTTCTTAGAAGTCAAGTGTAAGAAAACTATGTGGTGATTCGGTATTCTAGATTAAGAATTTAAATATTTTCATTATATTGTTTCATGTTTATTAGGATTTCATTGGTAAATATTTTTGTGGTACTGTTGGATGATATCTTGTCTACTGGTTTATTAATGTTTTTATTTTAGTATGAGCTTCTATTATGTGTTAATAATTTTCTCATAAAATAAATATAATCTCATAAGCTTTTGTCATTCAAAACAAATTATAGCAAATTTAAGAAAAAATATAATATAAATCGAAATGGTAACCCATGGGTTATAAACATTTATGGTAGACTATGCCGTTCTATCTGCCGACCTACAAATCCCGCTACAACTCAATCGAAGGAAGCAACACAAGCATTGCACACTTGAGCCTTCCACTCACAATCTAGTTTAACAAATGATTTTGCTTCTAGTAAGAGAACTAAATAATCAACATAATAAGCATCGGCGTTCATATCGATGTTTCATTATACCTGGAGTGATAAATAACTAAACTTAAAAAGTAGAAGTAGTTTAGGGGCGGTCTATAAGCTGGATTGTGTTAGCCTGGAGTTTTAAGTATTTCATGCTAAGTGAAGAGTGGGAGACTACGAGATAAAGGTAAAACAAAGTTTTCGAGAGATCCCGAGTTTTTATGGAGGAACTGGTGTCTCGAATTACATACAAAAACGGTACAAATCCACCGTGGGTTAAATATTTTAATTGTAAGAATGCTAATAATAGAACAACTAGTGGTTAACTTAGTAAATGACTCATAGCAAGAATCCTCAACACGATTATAACATGAATTTCTAAGCAAAAAATTTGCCAAAATATTTGCAAATCTCGAGTAGCGGACTAAGTAAAGAGAAATATAATTCAATTTGTTTAGTGCATTTCTGATTATTACTATAAATTGATTAGATTCAACTTTGGATCCGTTTTTCTTTTTATCAATGCTTATATCTGAAATTAAGGCCGACTTGATATTTCTTCCATTATGTTATCAATTTGATCGAACTAATTTTTGATTTGTTTGTTTTTAGATAGCAATACGTAACTAG
>JADFUC010000636.1:0-112042 GCA_019722365.1 Lithospermum erythrorhizon
CCACATGTATTGCTCCGACACAATAACAACCGATATACAACAATCTCCCATGTACAACATATCAACATACAATAGTCAGAAATCCCAAAATAACAACAATATAAACAACCGACTACAATCCAAAAACAACGAGACTGTGAGGATCAACTGCCACCCGCCGCTCACCTAGGCTCTAAGACACGATCACTCGAACAAGCCCGAAAACGATACCGCACCACCTGTCAACCTAGCATTGAAAATGCCGCCCATAGCGAAAAGGCGTAGTTCGCGAAGCCAGCGAATATACCTCAAGAGTAAAATAGATAAAGAGGCTACGATATGTTTCAACTTAAGATCGCTAAGTAGCATGGGTTACTAGCAATTTCTAATTATCCAATCTATGTTCATAAATTCGTCACTATCATAAACATTCCAAAATAATGGCAATCAACAATAACATTCGTACATTTCAAGAAAGACTGCAATAATACCCAACAACTTCTCGACTCTACTCTATCAACCGACAAGTACGACATCACAACTAACAACTAATCCAACCAAGTCCACAACTCTGACAACAACTATAATACTACTCAATCCACAACTAAACCACTCAATCAACTCAACAACTCTATCAACTCAGCAACTCAACAACTTTATCAACTCAGCAATTCAATCAACTCAACAACTCAATCAACTCAATATAAATCCGGGTTTCTACAACTAATGCGCATATAATCAATCTCAACGAGGAACTTATGCCCCGCTCTATTATTGGAGCTCTGTCACCGAATCGCAACGGTGGACGAAGAAATACACCCCCTTATACCTAAGTATAAGCGTAATACCGATAATACAACTCATCCTAATACGACTCGAAATCACCAAAACACCTATACGACTACTTAAACCACCCATTACCCACTCCAACAACTCAACCAACAATTCATATTCAACATATAATTTAACACAAAATCATACACATACACATATTTGCAATCAAGTAGTTAATCAACACCCGTGAGATAAATACTCACCTTGATTAGCAAATAATACCTCTAATTAGTGCAAGTTCCGTTTCCCACGCTCCAAGCCTAATCACAAACAATCTCGAATATACTATTATTACCACTTACTACAATCATAACCCCGCTTTTAGTATTTTAAGTATCCAACTTACAACAATTATAGTTATCAACTTAACAACTCCAGTGATAATATTACTAGCCAAGAACTCACCCCAAATCACTAATCAAATCGCCTCCCCTACCCCACCCTAACACTTTAAACAACTTCTAATCAATCTAAACAATCACCCCAACCCATTAATCCATATAATCAACCTTAAATTCAAAAACTCAATTACTACTCACTTAGAAAACCTAACTCATAATATTCTCTCTTCCAATCAACATCAAACATCCACCCATAATCGAAAACAACTATATTAAGATCACAATACAATTTAAAGAAGTTTAGAAAAGTCAACCTAAAAAGTCAACTAACCCAATCAACACATTTCAACCCCTAAAATCCATTATAATCACTACCAAACACATACAATTCAAGCCTAAACGACGCTCTATACCATTTAAAAACTATCAAAAATTCAAACCAAAAAGTCAACCTCTCCAAAACTTAGAAAACATCACAAAGCTCATGGAATGCCTAGGAGAAGACGAAAATCAACTTTTAATGTCTTCGAGCCACAAAGAATTGAAAGAAATGGAAGAAAAAATTTTATGTGTGTGGGATGAATTCAGCCAAACGGGGAAAGGATGGGTTTTCGATTTAAGATGATGAAGAAGGTAAAGATATTTGTGAGGGGAAAATTAAGTTCGCTTCTAAGCCGTTAATTTTTCCACTTCCCCGCATTTTAGATATCAATGAAACCGATTTCAAATGTGCTATTCTGAGACATATATTACTACTATTTGATACTGCTCGATATATCGATACTATTCCTCGAATTATGGATATCATCTCCGTCCCACCCACCTAATCGATAAATATAATTTAATAAAATCGCTTAGGCGTAACGGGTTATTACAAGACGTGTCACTAGCTAAGGATACAAGTAAGAATTATTCAATGTAGTTGAAACACAATGAATGGAATAAATTCACATATTAAAAGTTGTCGCACTCTAGTTTTTAAATTAAATTTATTCATACTCAATCAGTTAAACAACTCAAGAGTTATGTTCGACAAACTTTGAAACGCTCTCGAATGGACAAAGTATTGACAGGTCACTAAAAGAGACATAATAGACGGGCCCACTGTCAGGATTATACCATCATGTACATCACAAGTGAACCGATATTTATTTCCATCTACTATGTAATTTATAATTTACTAGATCTATAGTATCTTCATTATGAAGTATGTATGAAGTAATATATGACTTCAATGTATTCAAGCGACTCCCAGAGACACCAATCTAGTTGTTAGAACTCCTTCGTTATATCGTGAATATTATGTGAAATTCCCCTCATTTATCATTACGCCTCGACGCAGCAGATACGATTTCATTTAATAAATATACTCCAATAGACGACTTAAGGTCATCTGAGTGAAATAGAATTGGAATACACGAGCTCTAATATATAACCCACTCTATTTACCTTCTAGATGGTGATTCATCAAAAAGTGAGAAATGTGTTTCCATTAATGAACATATACTATCTATGAATCAAACATTTGGTTTCACCATAATAATGTGTATTCATTGGTTGACTATGCACATGTCTATTTCAAACGTTTCCTTATTGATTACCCATACGCTGTGATGCGTGGTTTAAGTGAGTGATCCAAAGAATGTTCCTAAGTAATGATCAGTGATGATGGATAATTGACATTATTATCGGGAGTTCACATGTCAAACGGTAATAAGAAGGAAAACAATTATACTATCAGTAACGACCCGCCTGCCGTGCGCCTGAAAAGCTGTGATCATTATCAACCTGAACACCAGAGTCACCAATTGATGGATGACAACATAAAAAGACTTCAATTGATAATAATAATAATAATAAAATACTTTTATCCATCGGGGTGAACCAATAACACACCACTAAAACACATCATCCAACATATAATCATACATCAAAGCCTCGATTAATACAAATCCAAACATCATAACGACATAATCTCCAAATACATCATAGTAATAGGTAATGGTCTAACATGATTCTTGAAAAATACAACATGTTTTCGAGGATACGACAAAAAGGAATCAAAATAGACGTATGGATTGCTGAGACTTTCTACCACCACCGCCTCTAATTTGATCTTATTTAGCAATGTAACGACCCGCCTCCCCGTGTCGGCCGCTACGCGAGGTTAAAGTTCGCTCTAAGAATACTTAACATCGTGAGTCACCATACAACCTGAACCAAAAGAATGAAGGAAAAATACAACGTGATTATGCCCAGATGGTGATCTAAGACAACAACAAATATTACATTTCACAATTCCATCAATCATACAAATCATATACAACACATTTTCTTAATACATATATAAAATAAGGTACACACTGACGACCGGGCTGAGGATATCCTAGCCACTCCAAATCTCGATCATGATTTACTCGACTTTAGCCACAAATTGACGTTGCAATGCCTACTTTCTCCTCGAACAATAAACAATCGTCAAGGGTCTCAGAACGACTACCAGACGCCGCCTCGGCGCGGTAGTCATTAAAATCGACACCGTAATCACCAACCGATGGATCTAATTCGCTTTAAAACTACTCATTTCCTTCAAAAATATGATTGCCATATAATATTACCAAAATAATCACGTTTAAAAATTTACAATCCATCGTGATATCTAACCAACCAACTCCATATATATATAATAAATATATCCCAAATAAACAAGAATTCCGCAAAGTGCTACAGAGTGGGCACTGCATCGTATCACAAATGGCCAACTGCCGACAAGGCTAAAAGTTTGAAAAGGAAAATACAACAATCAAAATAGTCGACAACACATCAAAACCGATCAGGAGAATCCTCCACGCCACCCAGCCACCGAACAAAACTCTCAAATTCTGCCTCAATCAAGTCAGTCTGGCCACCGGCACAAACGAAATGTCACCAAAACGGTGGGTGTAAGCCGGGGCTTAGTGAAACTTAACACGTGGGTGAACTTAGTGCATACCTTAACGAGTCAATCAATAATAATCAAATATGAATAAATACGTGATATCCAAGATTACCTAAAAGGTCATACAACATTTATTCCTTTAAGTCTCCATAATACATTTAAGATAATAGTTGGTTTCAAGCACACAATTCCGTAAAGAAATACCAATCACTAAAACTCTAGTCATCAAACCTCCTACCTCTCATATCCCTACCAAGATACCAACCTCTAACGCCAAGAGCATGCTTCAACTGGCCTACCTCGCTAAGTGAATGGACTAATAAATAATCACCCACACTTATACCCTCAAAGATAAAGCGCCAAAACCACACCCTTACACAATGCTTACAAGGCACAAATCAGACTTATACACTAAGTACAAGTGCACAATCAGCTCATACACTAAGTATATATCAATCAGCTCTTATACAAGAAGATAAGTGCACACCGCACTTATACACTAAGTATAAGTGCACACCGCACTTATAAGTACACAAAGTATAAGGTCAATATCGTCGTGATATCCCCAAGTAAGGAAGGAGAGTCACCTAACCCCTAATCATCCTCCAACATGTCAAATCCTCGATACTCAAGTCACCTCAAGTCATACATAACTCTAACCATCACCCTCTCAATAACCAACTACTCTACTCCCAAACAATAACCAAGCACACAATTAAAACATCTCACAATCGTAAGTCAAACACGATCGCCGACAAGGCCACGTAAATCATAAAATACCAACAAGGCTGGGCTGCAGCAAATATAGGTTGGGAGTTCAAGCTATTACGTACCTCAAGCAAGTCTTCAACACCACAGAATACAATCACATAATCATATCATGGCTCACACAAATGAATCACACATAATCAAGGCTAACAATTACATGTATATCATTCCTTCACGTAGTCATAACACAATAACATGTTCACACAATTTAAAAATGAATACGAAGTAACAATCTCGAGTATAAGTACTCACCTCAAGTACACACAAAACCTCCGCTAACACAATCACGCGTGACCCGCCCTTTCCACGACAACGCCTAAACAAACACAATCAAGCATTCCATTACTATACCGGCGTTTCTAGAAGATACATAACCAACTCTGTGGAACTATCTCTAAACGCCTAACATGACGGATAACCATTTAATTATAATCCCATCGACACAATACAATCGACCGCTAAAATTCCATCTTATTACTTAATCATTAAAAAATCAAATTATGTCATTTTGGGCTAATCAGCGTGTCCATAATTAACAACCTATACTCCGAAATATCAATTATAACTCAACTTGGAATTAACACTTTTCAACATAACTCCCTTTAATCAATTTTAAATCACCAATTTAACATCACAACAACTATAATAAGGTCCCAATATAACCTCCTACACATTTAAAGTCTTAGAAAATATCAACCAAAAAAGTCAACCTAAAACCTGTATAGCAACCCAACATAACATCCCCTTCAAACGAATTTAAGTCATGAATTAATCACTTTATATACATCATAGAACCCATAACCAACTAAGATTCATCATAAAATTGAATTATAGGAAAAGTCAACTATGTCAAAACTCAAGAAATATCTCTTCAAGAGATTTCAACTTTCTGCTTACCTTAATCCCGAAGAGAAGGACGGGAGAACGATATCGCATAAACGATCTCGAAGTTTGAGCGACAATCGAAGAGAGAAATGGAAGAAGAATTTTTCAAGGAGGGGCGACCCTTACCAAACACGAAAGAAAGGCTACAAGGTTAAGCATTTAAGCCATTGGGTGATTTACGCTGAAGATAAGATATAGATATTTAAAAGACTCGAGTCCTGCCTGTTTCAAGTTAATTTCTCCGCTTATCGTATTTCTAAATCTCGACGAACCCGACCTAAAGATAAAATTCTTCATGGAAAACTACTAAATGGTAACGACTGCTCAAATAATTTATTTAAATAATATTATCATCGAAATTATTTATACTATCCCCGGGTCCCACCGCCGACCGAAAAATTTAATTTTTTTTTTTGTAACGGGTTATTACAGGTCCCTATGTAAGAAATAAATTTTTTTCCTCCATTTCTTTCTTCTTCCTTTGTCGTCAAGGTTCAAAGTTGGTTTATCATCTTCCCTCATCATCCTCTACTTTAAGGTAAGAAAACTTGAAACTTTTGTTATATTTCCAAAGATTTTGAAATGATTGGCTGACTTTTTTTCCAAATTACCTTTAAATTATAATATGATGTTATCAACCTTAATATGGGCTTGTTTTCTAAGATAATTCGTTGATTTCGATGTTGATCGGAAGAGAGTATCTGAGTTGGCTCAGATAGCTGAGTAGTATTTGAGTTTTGATTAAAGATTGTTATAAATGGGTAAAATTAGTCAGAATCGATTGTTTGGATCGACAAATCGCTTAAAGCTGACATTGTCGTGCGACGCCAAAAAATATGGAAGCGCCGAACGGTTGAATTTTGTCAAGTACTAGTCGCTTAAACGCCGTAGTAATCTTTTCCACTCGAGTTGTTAAGTTGATAACTTAAATGTTGTTAAAAGTGGATAGTTAAAACTAAAAATGTATTAAGTGGCTGAAGTTTAAACCTTAAGTCGAGTAGTCAATTTATCTAAACCTCTAAAATGGAATTCTTAAGTGAATACTAAACGGGTTACTTATCAGTAGTAGTAATTGTATCTTTGCGGATGTTTGTGGATTAGGCGTGGAGCGTGGGAAACGGGTACTTGGATTAGCTGCATTTGTACATTTATTATTGCTACCGAGGCGGTGTATCTAAATCACGTGTGTATTAATTTACCTTCTAGTGAATGTGGCCGAATTTGGTGATAATCATGGAAAGCATGTTTATCTATATATATATATATATATATATATATATATATATATATTTGTGTTGATTATTTGTGTATGATTAGTTGGCTGAGTAGTTGGGTTGCGCAGTGGTGTTTTGTGGATTTATAGGCGCTTCAAGGTTGAAATGAAAGAGATGAGTTGATTTTAGGTCGTTTTGATCATTTTGGGGGTTGTGGATGTTTTGGCTAGTTGGATTGAAGTATCGATGAGTTGCTTATGGGTTGTTGACGATGTTGAGTTGTATCCGGTAATTGCCTTATACTCGCATGAGCGTGATGTTTTTGCCTCTGCATTTCATGGTGTTTTTTATGAAGCCATGAAGGTTGTTGACGTGACAGTCATCAGATATCCGGTATTTGCCTTGTACTGTAATGAGTGATGTATTTGCATCAAGCATGAAAGTGTGATGTTTAGCTTATGTCAAAGGGCATAAGTTTCTCCCCTCGCAGTTGAGGCTGATTATTGTGCGCCTTTAGTCATTAACTGGTTTATGTCGAAGCCGAGCCGCGCTTGATCGAGTTTGCTGAAATGATTGATTCAGCCGATCGAGTCATTGAAGTTGATTGAGTTGCTTAGTTTCGGGTTGAATTGATCTGAGTTAAGTTTAGTTGTGGGGTCAGTAGTACTAGTGTCGTTGGTAGAGTCAGCTGTCTTATTTAAGTATCGTTGCTAATGTTTTCAGATGCATGATTATAGTTGTATGTTCTTTACTAGATCAAGCAAGATGTTTATCGATAAGCCTATGAATTTACGATAATCTTTATGTCGATATTAGTATTACTTTATGATGTAAGCATGATCACGAACTCGCTAATGATATTTTTTCATGTTATAATGGTCTTCAATTATGTAGTATTTTGAAAATCTATCTATGTTATGCAAAATTAACTATTCTTATTTACTCTACGCTGGTACGGGTTAATTTCACTCTCGGTATAAAAGATTACTAAGCCTCGCAGCCTTACACCCTATTCGCTATTGGAGCGATTTTATTTTGTGCGAGGTTGACAGTGGTGCATCAGCATTTCATCTGCTCGCGGTGATCGACTGAGTGCTTAGGCGCAGTAGACGGGTCAACGACCCGCCCCAAAGTCGGCCGCCTCGAGGTTACAGGCCATCAACAACTCCTGCATACCTCGTAGTCACCGATCAATGGACGACAACATAAAAAGACCTCATTTGACATTAATAATAATAATACACTATTCCATCGCGCGAATCTAACAACACATCACACAAAAAAATGTATCATACATCAAATCTCTAATAATACAACCATACAATACACACACACATAATCTCCACAATACAACATATTAGTAGCGCGGTCACACACGACCCCTCATACAAGTCCGAAAGCTAGAAACATAACAAGAGGAAAAGTATTGTCGTGATCTTCTATTACCACCGCCTCACCTATGATCTTTAATCACCGTCGACGCAGCCTCCCAAGAACCTTGGATTTGATCAACCCCTGTAAAACCCAGTACGACACGCCTCGCCCATGGTATCAGTGAGTCAACTATAAAAATTGGTTTAATACAAATACCATGTATTTTATCCAATCACATATAATCATACTTTATATATATAACATATGCATATACATTAACCAGCTACGCACGAATAACTCCGTCCACAAATCACATAGAATCCTCTTATACGATGTCACCTAATACTATACACATGAGCTTATAACCATCAATAACGCATATTCATTTAAGGAAAACCGCCTCAACGCACAAAATAATCAAACGAGGAACTAATTTGTGACAAATAGTAAACAAATGAGGAATCCACCTCCACAAACAATAAACAAATGAGGAATCCACCTCCACAAATAACAAACAAATGAGGAATCCACCTCCACAAATAATCAGATGAGGAATCCACCTCCATCCTCCCGACCGAGGCTACCCCCCTCAATATGCATATCACACCAAACCTCCCCGAATCCAATGGGCCGCCACTCAATATGCATACTACACCAAACCTCCCTCGTCGGGTCACCACCGCCTCCACATATATATATCATATCGATCAAAATAAACCTGCACAAAGATTACACACATCACATGTACCTGCCACGCAAAGACAAGTACACACAACACACGTGGTATAATCACAATAACTACCACAATCTCATAACATGAATCATAATCACAACTATCTCATAACGCAAGCAATCTCAAAAACGCATTACACATGTCAAAATAATCCCATGACAAAAACACATGCAAAAATATATAAACATAATATATACGGGTGAGCCCCATCGTGAGATTTCAGATTTCACCTCGAGTCAAAAGGCACAATGATAACTCTGTGTGTAGTCCACGTGTTAGGTCCGGCTCAACTCCTATTCAAAGAAATTATACATTATAACACATTCCGTAGAATAACCTCTCTTAACATCTATTAAACCCCGAGTATTATACCACATCTCACAATTCAAAATAACTTTTAGTAATCATCCTATCCCCGAAATTAGTATACACTTCTAAAATTCCAACTTAACTACATTCTAATTACCAACTTCATCAATCCCAATATTCGGTCATCACTTTATTACCCCAACCATAACACTTTAATCACATTCTAATCAATCCAACAATTCCATTTCCTCAAACCAATTCACCCATCATTAACAACCTTTTATTTCAAATCCAAATACCACTCAACTTACCCCAAATCAACCAACATAAATTCCCTTATAACCACTTTAAAATCACAACCTATAATCTAAAACAACTATATTAAATTCCAACAACACACTTTTACAAATTCCACATTTTTCCACAAAATGTCAACATAACATATTCAATTTCAAACCCAAGAATCGATCATTATCACTTCTTATCACATAATCCAAACTTAGATGATAACTCTATACCATTTTAAAGCCTTAAAACTCGAAGTCAACCAAAGTCAAACTAAAAGTCAACATCTCAAATTCATGAAAATACCCAAAAAGATTCCAACTTTAACTTCAAAACAACTATATGGAAGACTACATAACATATTTCAAAGTTTAATATTCATTGGTAAAAAGTCAACTAAAAAGTCAACTTCTCCAAACTCAAGAATTAGTCAAAAAATTGATCTTCTTACCTGGGGATATACGACGAGGATCAGGACGATCCGCCTGTGTCGGCCGCCTGAGGCGGTGAGTCATTATAATCCGAAACAATTTAATCACTAAACCGATGGATCTAATTCGCTTAAAAACTACATTGCCTTCAAAAATTTCCGATTTCATATAATATTTCTAAAAATAATCAAGCGCTTTTAAAATTTACAATCCATTACATGATATCTAACCAACCAAATCCATATATATACAACATATCTCAAAAGAAAGTAATGCCGGCAAGGCTACAAAAGAGAGGCAAGACTTATACCGTAATACAAATGACAATCACGACAAGTGCTAAAGTTCAAAATAAAGTACAACAATCAAAACATTTTCCACAACACATCAAAATCGATCGCGAGAATCCTCTCGCCACCCGGGATGCTCACCTATAGCCACTGGAACAGCCTTCCAGCCTCCCCGGCTCAACTAGCCGCCCCACAACCTCGCACAAATGAAATGCCGCCTAAAACGGAAAGTGGGCGCAGTTCGGCCTTAGTGAAACTTAACACCGGGTGAAACTTAAACCATACGCCACGACACAACAGAATTAACATAGAGTCAAATACGTATATATAGATATATAACCGACTACTTGAAGAAGACCATCTATATTTAAACTTTAAAGAAAATTCTCACACATCACATGGCATACATAAAGACATGTGGTCTCAATAACGAATACAACTCACTCGAATAAAATCACACCAAACTATTATGAAATTACACTACGTAGACCCAACAAAAACTATACTCTAGTCATCACCACTCATCAACTGGGATACCATCCGGATTCTAACTCGATGCACATAAGCTCAACCTGTCATCTACAACGCCTATACCGAAGTATAAAGTTCGAGCAACCAACGCCTTATACCGTAAGATAAAGTCAGATAAACAACGCCTATACCGATGTATAAAGCCGGAGCAAAACAACGCCTTATAAATGGACGCATAAAGTCGATACATAACGTTTTATACCCCATTTATAAAGTCGATATAAACAACGCCTTATACCGACGTATAAAGTCATAAACAACGCCTATACCGACGTATAAAGTTTCTTAAACAACGCCGTATACCGACGATAAAGCCGATAAACAACGCCTTATACCGACGTATAAAGCCGGAGAACAACGCCTAAAGAGCCACTTAACCCACAACCATCCCAATTCTAGGGTCATATCCTAATACTCAAGTTACCTCAAAGATACATATAACTCTAGCCATCACCTCACAACAACCAACTACTCAACACCTTAACAATAGTAAATGCCAATGTATAAAACGTCTCCCAATCACAATTCAATCATAATCGCCGGCCAGGCCATAGAAATACAGAAATTCCGACAAGGCCAATCAATCACAAATGCCTACAAGGCCGCAGAACGGAAAACACGTAAGTCGAGAGCCAAGCTACTACTTACCTCGTGCAAGTCTTCGATGCCACATAACATTCGTAGAATAACACATACAATATTCCCTCACATAATCATTCAGAATAACACATACAATATTCTCACATAATCATGGCCTGCCATAACTTTCAGCGTAGTTGAATGATATCCACCCCATGAAGTTAAGTACTCACTTCTACTAGCTATCACAAAAGTCCTCCCTGGAAGAACGCGCGATCACTTTTAACGTGCTCCCCTTCCCGCCGTCAAGGGCCTAACAACACCCGTAAAGTACACTCAGAACTAATACCAAGAATTACGCTCTAGAATAAACATTAACAACTCTAATCGAACGATTTCTCAACGTCTAACATGACAGTAAACTATCGAATTATAATCCTACTGACACAACCCAATCGATCCTCGCTAAATTCCATCTTATTACTTTATCATTATAAATCAACTTATAAGTCATTCTAGCACTCAAAGGTCCCTAATTAACAACTTATACTCCCGTATCGACACGACTCAACTCGAATTAACACTTTCAACCTAACTCCTCTTTAATCAATTTTAAATCACCAATTTAACATCACAATAGCCTATAATAAGTGTCCCAATTAAACTCCCTACACATTTAAAGTCTCATAAAATATCACCCCAAAAGTCAACCGAAATCTAGAAAAGTCAACTCCCGACCATAACATCCTCAAACCACTTAAATCATGAATTCATCACTTATATACATCATGTAACCTTACAACCACCTCAAGCATTCATCATAAAAACTGGAATTATGGAAAAGTCTACTAAAAGTCAACTTATGTCAAAACCCAAGAAATATCTCAAAAGACTCAACTTTCATACCTTAACCTCAAGCAGGAAGGATTTCGGGAGAACGATATTCTACAAACGATTCGAAGCCAATACAATCGAAGAGAGAAATGGAAGAAAAATTTCAAGTGGGGGAGTAATCTCGGCCAAACAAGAGAAGACGATTTGCCTTGTGATTTATGTGTTGGATAAGTACGATCGATATTAAAAAAAAACTCTAGTCCCGTCGGCTTCTGCTAATTTTCTCCACTTATCGCATTCTAAATCTCAACGAACCCAATTCCAAAAGATAAAATTTTCCATAGCAAAACTACTAAATTGCAAATGTACTGCCAAAAATTTACTTAAATATTATCACCTAAATTATTTATACCATTCTCGGTCCCACCACCTAATTTAAAAATTTGCAATTTTTTTTTTTTTTTTTCAACGTAGCTGGTTATTACAAGTGGACGTTAAGTGAAGCAAATCCACAACTTTGTCTCGAAGTTTAAACAATAATCGATGGTAGAAATTAAGAAAATTTCAAGCGAGTGTGGAAGCTCGGGAATCTCGCCATGGTGAGTGATTTAGGATGAAGCTGTGCGGATAAGATAAGAGATAGCTGGTCAGGAAGATATTTAGGATTGTAGCGCCTGCTTCGTTTGGTGGCTTTATTTCTCCACTTTCCGCATTTCTAAATCTCAATTAAACTTTATTCCAAATGTAAAATTTCTCGTGACATAACCTACTACTCATATATAATACTAATCTCTAAGACACGATTTTATTCGAAATTATTTTATACTATCTCCGGTCCTCACCAACCGAAATACGTAACACATTTCCAATCGCTTAAGCCAGAACGGCTATTTCATGGTCAGATCCTCACAAATTCCGCTTGTTGTTTTGGTTGTAGTTTCGATGTCTATATTGTTGTTATTTTTGGATTTTATTGTATATTGTTTGACATTTTGTATTTCTTGACAGCTTGTGGTATATATGGGTGGTTTTCATAAGTACAGTGAGACAATTAATGGCTTTATTTTCTAAAACTATTCTTCAATAGACGTTATTTTATCGTGCTATTTATAATAAAGGGTCTTTCAATCGAAATATCCATCGACGCGGCACACTCGTGTCTGTGACTCGACGATTCTAACTCAGGCGCCGACCTGTATGACATAACCTCATAAATCTCAACATCCTATATTCACATCAATATCACAACAATTCATTTTTAGTATTTTCATTTCATCCTTTAATATTATCCATCAAATGATTTATTCCCTTCTATTTATTACATTCATAAACACATATAATTTCATTTGACAATTATTTTATAACATTAACTCTTTACCCATATAGTCATATCATAATATCTCATATATTGATATTCAATATAGTTTCTCAATACAACCAATTAGTTCAGTCAACCCATTCTCATACTTATAGTACTATTCTATTACACTAATATAATCAAGATCACATTTAACTAAATCTCATCTCAATAATTAACTTTCTATATATATATATATATCCCCTTATTAATTATTGTATCAACATACTGGAATCCTTTTAATAGTTATTCACTTATAACAACTCCAAAATATACAATACACATTCATAATGTATGAAAGATTATAAAATTGTGATAATGGTACTCACCTCTGGGCTTAAGCCAAATATCAACAACAACTTTACTACTTCAATCACCTACTGATCTCACACTTTTACTTCTTTGAAACTCTTGAAAACAACTTTAGGTTTATGATTTAAGAGGAGAATAACTACAAAAGGAAAGAAAAAATTTGCAGAAGAGGGAGAAAGCATTTCGCCAAAATGAAGGAGAAGGGATGAGAAATTTGTATATAAATGAGGCTTTAACCTCAAGTAAAGAGCAAAGCACGAGGTGGCAAGTAAGAAAGTAGGAGGTGTCACTATTAACACATAATACTAACATCCCATCATAAATACCACCATATGGCCACATTAAAAATTAAATAATCTAGCATGTATAAATATATATATATATACACTTCTACCTCTACCTGCAGGGAGCCTCTTGTGTCCGTCGACACAAGGGTTTTATCTCCTCCCGCACTGCTAGATGTGACACACATCTACCGCATTTGTAGCTCTTAGGCTGCCAGAGCACATCAACCGTATATGTATCTTTTAGCCTGGGCCAGGTGCCCATTATAGATTATCCACAAACCACCAATAATTCTCAACATCAAATGTATAACTCATCATGCAACTCATCAATCCATACTTAAACATGCGTTATAATATTTCATTATCAAGCACCCTATATACAATAGAACCACCATTTACCACAACTCAAATCCAACGACACACACACACACACACACATTAATATTAATATTATATATATATATATATATATATATATATATATATATATATATATATATATATATATATATATATATATATATATATACATACACACCATATGTAATAAGCCAAGATACAGATATGTGCTCACCCCGAACAAAAGTTTAAATCTACTAGTATTCAACTAGTTACTCCAAGAACTGCCCCGCCAACTCCTATTAATCTGATTTCAGTATTCAACTAGTCGCCCATTTCTAGTTGATTCCTTTGTGTCATAATGTTGAGTTTCTTCATGACTATGCCATTAACGAGTTAATAGCAGAATGATTTTCTATTGTGTCGGTATTCAGACGTAAGTAGAACTTGTCGAATTTAAATGAAATTGAAATAATACCAAGTTAAAAAGTCCACTAAAATCAAATCCAAAATAAAACTTCGGTGAGTTGACTGAATGGAAATATTAGGGAAACAATAACCGGTCGAAGCAAGCAAATTTGAAATTTCGAGCGGTTTAGGTAATTACTTTACGCCCATTGTGTTACAGTTAAGACCCTACGTCATGGGGCGGATCTAGGGATTCATGATATTTAATGAATACCCCGCACAAACAGAGTTTTAGCGGGAGATAGTAGCAAGTGTTCTTGTTTAACTAAGTAGCTCGTAATCAAATCTTAGTAGAGATAGTTGTAACGACCCCGCCCCAAAGTGGGCCCCCCCGAGGTCGAACCGCCATCAACCGAATCATCGTAGTCACCAACGATGGATAACGATAAAAAATGACTTCATTTAACGTGATAATAAAAATAATACAACTCTTGTCCATCGGGCGAACTAACCAACACTACAACAATTGAAAAGTAATAATATAAATACAACATCAAACAACTAAGCCTAACCGAGACAACAATAATTATTAAGTACAACATAAATCTCCGCAAAGAAGGTAAGTATGACTGCTGGTGTCTTCAAGTTACCATCGCCAATTCTCCGGGCGGTACGTAGCAACTCGGCTAATGCATCTCACATCCCGCACAACCTTAAAAGATAAACGCCCATGTGGAAAATAAGGCTCACCTGCAGCTCAGTGAATGCCAAATATCACGTATTAACCCACCTTATCATACAAACAAGGATAATTCAAGTCCCTTACCTATTTAAAGACTATATACCTCAAGAGTTATATTCTATATGCTACTCACCACAATATAAATCTTTCCTTAATGGCTTTCCCACTAACACCGATAAACCCACACCACGTCAACAACTTACTCACGCCTTAATCACAAGAGATATCTCTCTATTTGTTATCTTTCTGAAGTATAGCTAATTCCCGATATAATATACAACTCAAACATACCACAACTCAACATTTCACAACTCAACCAATTATCTTTAGTTCACCTGTTAAGTACTCCCAATTATATCATACACCTTCTACTTTACATCCGAATATTTATCATAAGAACCTCCAAATCATTTTTTATTATCTTTTAATATAACCGAGCAAATCTTATATCTAAATAAAAATAACTTAAGTACGGAATTATCTCACCAAATTATTTATTTAGTCTACTTTAACTTATCCATCTCAACGGTATCAACGCCGTGGTTGGGATCATAACTTAAGTCTGAGCATCGTCAGTCCCCGAGCGAGTCATTAAAACTGAACACCGTAGTCACCAAACCGACGGATTTAATTCGCTTTTAAAAACACAATTTGTTTCATCCAAAAACGTGATCACAATTAAGTTTCCCAAATCAAAACAGTTTTTAAAATTTATAATCCATCACTGATATCTAAACAACCAACCCATATATATATACACAACATATCCCAAAATAAAGTAATGCCGGCAAAGTGCCAAATGCATGACGCATCAGATCCCGAATACAAAATGACAAATACCGATTTATAGGCTAAAGTTTCAAAAGGAAAATACAACAATCAAAACAAATTGACAACACATCAAAAATCGAGCGCGGCGATCCTCTCGCCACTCCGACGCCTCACCTAGCCACTCTGAACAAAAACTCAAACAACCTTCGCTCAATCGGCGCCACAACTCCGGCACAAATGAAATGCCGCCCTAACGCAGTGGGTAAGCTCGCGAGGCTTAGTGAAACTTAACATGCGGGTGAACTTACCATACGGAACGAGTCAATCAATAATAAAATAGTCAAATATGAATAAATATATATCCAAGACTACCTAAAAGGTCATATACAACATAATTCCAAGTAGAAAACTCAGACATAATACATGAAGACATAATGTATGTCTAAGCACACAATTCCGTAAAGAAATCGGTGACTCAACAACGACTAAAACTCTAGTCATCAAACCTCCTATCTCTCATATCTCCCCACAAGATACCATCCTCTAACGCGCATAAGGCCTCAATCCGCCTACCTCAGAACGGACTAATCAATCATCACTCCCGCACTTATACCTCTACGCATAAGGCCAAAACCGCACTTATACACAAAGTATAAGGCATAACGCACTTATACAATAAGTATAAGTGCACACCGCACTTATACACTAAGTATAAGGCACAATCAAGACTTATACTAAGTATAAGGCACAATCGCGACTTATATACACTAAGTATAAGGCACACCGCACTTATACACTAAGTATAAGGCCAATATCGTCAGATATCCCGCAAAGCGAAAGCAAGAGTCACCTAACCCCAATCATCCCAACATGTGGTCAAATCCTCGATACTAAGCTCACCTCAAGTCATACATAACCTAACCATCACCTCTCAATAACCATCTACTCGATCTCTAAACAATATCCAAGCAATACGCCTAAACATCTCACAATCAGAAGTCAAACACAATTCGCTTGACAAGGCCACAAAATACATAAGTGCTTCCATAAGGCCAATAGAATACAACAAGGCTTCTATTAAAGCACTACAAATCAACATAAGCCTGGAGTTCGCCACATTACCTCAAGCAATCTTCGACGCCACAAAATATAATCACATACCATATCATGGCCTGGGCCACAAATGAATCGTACATAATCATATCATTCCCTACGTAATCATAACACAATGACATGTACATCATTCTCACATAATCATAAATTAATAACATGTCTCACACAATTTAAGCGTATGTACGTAGCAACACCCGCGAGATAAAAGACTCACCTCCTCGCTAGCTACCACAAAAACCTCCGCGAACACACTACTGTGAATCGCCCTTTCCACGATCAACGCCTAAACAACACCTTTAAAGTATAATCAAGACCTACTACTATACCGAAGGCTCTAGAAGATACATAACCAACTCCTGTGGGAACTATCTCTAAATAGTTCAAGCAACATGACGGATAACTATCAATTATAATCCCATCGACACAACCCACCGATCCCCCCCGCTATAATTCCATCTTATTACTTAATCATTACAAATCAACTTATAAGTTATTTTAGTTTAATCACCTGGTCCATAATTAATAACCCCAGATTCGAAATATCAATTATAACTCAAGTAGGAATTCAATACTTTTTAACCTAACCGGCTTTTAATCAATTTTAAATCACTCAATTTAATATCACAATAACTATAATAAGGTCCCAACATAACCTCTCCTACACATTTAAAGTCTTAGAAAAAATACCAACCCAAAATTCAACCGAAAAACCTAAAAGTCAACCCACCATAACATCCTCAAACGACCTCTAAATCACGAATTAATCATTCTAAATACGTCACGTAACTCCATAACCATCTAAGATTCATCATAAAAATTGAATTATGGAAAAGTCAGACTATGTCAAAACCCAAGAAATATCTCAAAAGACTCTGAAATTTCTTACCTTAACCTCAAGAGAATGACGGGAGAAAGATATTCTACAAATCGATCTTTGAAGCCTGAAGCGGCTGGGATCGAAGAGAAATGGAAATGGAAATTTTTTCTTTCATGTATAGAATTTCGGCCACTGTAGGAAAAGGGAAAGAAGAGTGAAGTTGACAGACGATGCGGAAGATGTCGCGGTTAGATATTTAAAAACTCGAGTCCGCCTCGATTGCTAATTCTCCGCTTATCGTACTTAAATCTCCACGAACCCGATTCCAAAGATAAAATATTCCATGGCAAAAAATACTAAATTATAAATGTAATTCGGCTCAAAAATTTTACGAAATAATATTATCATCGAAATTATTTATACTGTCCCCGGGTCCCACCGAATCGAAAATTCTAAATTTTTTATTTTTATTTTAAATTTAATGTTATTACAATCTACTCATATCTAATAAAATTTCTCACCCCGAATTTGACAACCCAAACAACCAAAAACATATAACAACACAAAATCAAATATCACACAAAATAAAAAGCAAACATTAACCCACCCCGGCCAACCGAAATCCCGATCCGACCCCACTTCACATCCCACCGACAACCTCGCCGCGCTTCCTCTCATCTCGCCGAAATTCTAAGATTCGACTCCACAAGCACCGGTCGAATCCCTCATGGGCGAAAATCTCTGAGCTGCCATTTAACATCAAAAGCCTTCCATCTCCCACCCGTGCTTCATCCCTCTCTCTCTCTCGATCCTTTCGATTTATTTCTACTCGTTGGGCATCTATTACATTTGCTCTTCCCGCGGTAATTCTTCAATAGTCAAGTCATAATCACTGCATTAACTCAACCACCTCCTCTCGCCTCTAAATTCAAATCTCTACGCTGGTGATACTTCAAACTCTTTAAGGACGCATTTAAAAATCTCAAGATTTATCCCTATACGAGCACGTTTCCACAAATCTCAATGCAACGACTATCGCTTACTAAATTTCAAAATCACGGGTCGGATAGTTCTTCTCGTGATTTCTCAATCATCGAAAGATAGGCAATCACCTTCCCATTTTGCACGTAACACACCCCAATCCTTGATACGAAGATCACTATAAATCACGCAGCCCCCTCGTAACTGCATCGTATCGCCAACATTGAGCCGAAGTCAACTTCCCTTTAATACCAAACAATCCTCACAATCATCATCCCAAATAAACGAACCCTTTTCTAGTCAACCCGTCAACGGCGCCGCAATCATGGTGGAAAAGTCCTCGATTTAACTTCATGTAATAAACCAAATTAACCTCAAAGAACTCCTAACCTTAGTCACACTCAAGGACGCTCCCAATTTTTCACTTCCTTCACCTTCGATCAACAAAAATACCTCGTAAATAATACTCTACCTAGGAATCGTGACTCGCTAACGAGAACTCACATTTGAAAACTTGGCATACAACTGGTGTTGCCTCAAGGTCTCAACACACCGCAAACGCCTCATGTTCCTCCTCCCCTCTAGAATATATCGAATATCATCAATGAATACCACCACAAACTCATCTGCATACCCGAAACACCCGGTTCATCAAATCCATAAAGGCCGCCGGTGCATTTGTCAATCCAAATGGCATCACTATAAACTCATAATGTCCATAACGAGATCGGAAAGCCGATTTCGGAATATCCTCCCCTTTGATCCTCAACTGATGATAACCAGACCGCAAATCAATCTTCGAGAACACCTTGGCATCCTTCAGCTGATCAAACAAATCGTCAATTCTGGGAAATGGGTTTCGGTTCTTAATGGTCACTTTCAGCCGCCTATAACACGCACGCCTCATCGAACCATCCTCTTTTTTCAATAAACAAACTGTGCACCCTAATGAAATACACTGTCCGATGAATCCTTTGTCCAACAACTCCCCGAATCGAGTCCGGCACCTCTCGCAATTCTACCGAGCCACGACGGTGAGTAAATAGCGCCGCACTGTGAATAACCTCAATAGCACCCGATCTCCCTCTCTCGTGGCAACCCCGGTAAGTCCCTCAGAAAACATCCAGCGAATCCCCTAACAATCCGCGACATCCTCTACTATGCCCTCTTCTACCGGGATCAACCACATACCCCCAAAGCAACTCCAACGCACCCTTTCCGAATCAATCTCTAGCCTCAAGTGTCATTACACAAACTCAAGGCAAAATCTTTATGTCTCCCAATAAATCGAATATCCGGTCTCCTCGAACTCCACAAAAGTAATCTCCTTCCGATGGCAATCAATAACGGTAATGACAAGCTTCTCAACCAATCCATACCCAATATAAGCGTCAAAATCGAAAAGCTCAAATGGAAGTAAATCAATGCATAACAACCTACTCACAAACAATCAAAGCGACGCTTCTATATGCAAATCTAACCACAACCGACTCCCTTACAAATGTCATAATCTCTGCTGGAATGGTGCAAAGGCAATATAACTTTACGTGATAAGGCGTAAATAAAACTCTCGGTGAAACAAAAGAACGCTATAGGCCCCCGTAATCAAACAACACCGGCCTCAATATCATACGTAAATAAAAAATTGGCCACCACTGGGGCATCCCCAGGCCTCCCCGATGAGTAACGGCGCCAACTGCCTCGATCAGCCTCCGGCCAAAGGCTACTACCCACGCAGACTCCTCCGAAGTCCGCCAAATTTCCATATCCTCGGCCTCCACGGCCGCTGAATCGACCACCACTCACTCTCCCGATAACCGCCCGACACAGTTGAACCGTTGTCAAGATTAGCACTCCTCCGGTGCCTCTGTGACACTCTTCTCGCCAAATGTCCCTCGGGGTTTCACGGCATCGATACATCACCTCTCCCGGCAATCCTCTTCAGCCGTCATGGCCCACCGACCACAACGGTAACAACGGATACCTCTCGACCCCCGGAAGACTACTCTGGACCCCACCGGATCTCGCAGCGCCCACCGTGCGTAAGGAGTAGTAACATAACTGGCGAACCGCCGTGAGCACCGGCCGACTCGCCCGTGACGACTCGGCCGGGTCCGGCCCTCCTTCCGAACTCTGTAGCCTAAGTGCCTACCTGAAAAGAGCCTCGTGCCCACTCCTCCCCCGATCCACTGCCTGCCTCGCTAACTCCATTTCCATCTTCTTCGTGGCCGCATTCTCACAACACGAAACCAAGAAAATCCATCAAATGTGACCAAAGCGATTTATCTCCCACGCCAACCCATCCTCGAATCTAATGATCCTCTTCGCCTCTACCGACAAACATCGTGAAGTAGTCGGAACAGACACGAACTGCCTCTCTACACTTCCACCGACTCGAACCCCGAGTCAACGAATTAGCTCTCTCCAAGGCCGCCATGTCTGCCTCTAAGCAATAATTCTCCTGAAGAAGCTCAACAAATCGGCCCCGTGACACACGACCTCCCCTCTCAGCTGAAGACGCACTCAGTTCTCCTCCCACCACCAATGGGCACCCCCGTGAAAGTCTATAAGTAAAGCAAAATTCACCTCATCTCACCCACAATCCCCATCGGGCTCAAAATCGACTTCATATCCCTGACGACCTCAATAGCCTCAAGCCCGCGAACCCCCCGCAAACTTCGGAGGATCGCCGTAAACCGATCAAACAACTCGCTTCCTCGAATTCAACCCCTTGTCGCTCGACCACCCAAGTATTCACACTCTCTACGAGGTCTACCTCAACCTCTATTACGCCTCGGCATCGGCACCTCCGACCTCTGCCGTCCACGCTGCATTCATCGACAGCCTATACCTCTCTACCAAATGGGCCTCCCTCCGGCCCTTACTCCTGTTACCACCCCTCGCTCTACCTCGCCCACGCACTCTAGGTGGCATCCTCACCGCCTACGCAACAAAAAGAAAAGGCACTGCATTCACAAAAAGACACCACTACAACGACTCAAAGAAACAAAGAGGGGCACACAACCACGTATACCCAAGCAATCAAAACCTAGGCTCGATACCAAAATCAGACGACTCCGCCTGTGTCACCGCCCGAGGCAGTCATTAAAAACTGAAACACCGCAGTCACCAAACCGACGGATCGACTCGCTTTAAAAACACAATTCGCTTTCATCCAAAACGTGATCACAATTAAGTTTCCTTAAATCAAAACAAGCTTTTTAAAATTTATAATCCATCGCTTGATATCGAAACGACCAACCCATATATATATACACAACATATCCCAAAATAAAGTAACGCCGGCAAAAGTTACAATGATGACGACACCGTGATCCCTAATACAAAATGACAACAAAATGACGAGGCTAAAAGTTTCAAAAATAAAATACAACAATCAAAAAATGCTTGACAACACATCAAAATCGAGCGAGGATCTCTTCGCCACCCTGACGCCACTCTAGCCACTCGAACAAAAACTTCCCTTAAACAACCTCTTGGCTCAATCGCCGCCAACTCGCACAAACGAAATGCCGCCCAACGCAAAAAGCGAAGTCATGAGGCTTAGTGAAACTTAACATGGGCAGTGAACTTTACCATACGGAACGAGTCAATCAATAATAAAATAGTCAAATATGAATAAAATACATATATCCATGACTACCTAAAAAAGGCCTTCATACAACATACCCGCCAGAAAACTCCGTATTACACATACGAAGATATAATAAGCGTCTCAACAAGCACACAATTCCGTAAAGAATCAAGTGACCTAACAACCACTAAAAACTCTAGTCATCAACCTCCTATCTCTCATATCCCCACCAAAGATACCATCCTAACGGGCATATACTCAACTGGCCTACCCGCGTGAATGGACTAATCAATGATCACCCCAGACTTATACCGCAATATATACAAACACCGCTCTTATACACTAAGTATAAGGCACACCGCACTTATACACTAAGTCTAAGGCACACGCACTCATACACTAAGTACAAGACACACCGCCTATACACTAAAGATAAGGCACATCGCACTTATACACTAAGTATAAGGCACACCGCACTTATACACTCAAGATAAGCCCAATATCGTCGCATATCCCAAGTAAGGAAAGAGAGTCACCTAACCCCTAATCATCCCAACATGTGGTCAAATCCCGACACTAAGTCACCTCAAGTCATACATAACTCTTAACCATCACCTCTCAATAACCAACTACTTACCTAAACAATATCCAAGCACACAAATAAAACATCTCACAATCGTAGCCAAACACAATTGCCGACAAGTGCCACGGTAAATACATAAAAAGTTGTCGATGTGCCATCGAATACAACAAATGCCGACAAGGCCACATAAATCGTAAATATAAGTCAGAGTTCAAGCTATTACTTACCTCAAGCAATCTTCAACGCCACGTATCATAATCACATAGTCATATCACGGCTCACACAAACGAATCACACATAATCATACTCATTCTCACGTAATCATAACACAATGACACATGTACATCATTCTCACATAATCATAACATAATAACATGTTCACACAATTTATGTAAGTACGTGAAAGTAACACCCGCGAGATAAGTACTCACCTCCTCGCTAGTACCACAAAAACCTCCGCCAACACAATCACGAACGCCTTCCTTTCTTTCCACGATCAACGCCTAAACAAACAATCTTAAAGTATAATCAAGCACCTACTACTATACCGGCGCTCTAGAAGATACATAACCAACTCTGGGGTGGGAACTATCTCTAAACAAATTTCCAATACGACGGATAAACTATCGAATTATAATCCCACTCCGGACACAACCCACCGATCCTCGCTTATAATTCCATCTTACTTAATCATTACTTAATCAATTTATAAGTCATTTTAGTTAATCGCCACAAGTCCATAATTAACAACCTGTTCAACTATCAATTATAACTCAAATCCTCGAATTAACACTTTTCAACCTAACTCCCTTTTAATCAATTTTAAATCACCAATTTAATATCACAATAACTATAATAAGGTCCCAACATAACCTCCTACACATTTAAAGTCTTAGAAAATATCAACCCGAAAAGTCAACCTAAAACCTAAAAGTCAACCAAACCATAACATCCCCAAACAACCCCTAAATCATGAATTAATCACTTATATACGCTACGCACCCATAACCAACTAATATTCATCATAAAATTGAATTATGGAAAAGTCAACTATGTCAAAACCCAAGAAATATCTCAAAAGATTTTGAAATTTCTTTTACCTTTACTCCTAAGAGAACGATGTATAAAGATATTCTACATCCGATTCGAAGCCTGGAAATGACAATCGAAGTAGAAATGAAAATGAAATTTTTTCATGGGAAAAGTAATTTCTGCCACTTGTGAGGAAAATGTAAGAAGACGTAAGCTGACATGATGACGGAAGATAAGCACGCAAGCCGATATTTAAAAAACTGAGTCCAGCTCGTTTCGTTAATTCTCCGCTTATCGCATTCTAAATCTCCACGAACCCGATTCCAAAGACACAATATTCCATGGCAAAACTACTAACTTATAAATACCTACCAAAAAATTTTACTTAAATAATATTATCATCGAAATTATTTATACTATCCTCGGTCCCAATCACGAATCGAAAATTAAATTTTTTTTAGTTTTATTTTAAATGCTACTGGTTATTACAAGTCTAATCATCCAAGTGTCTTTCCCATGTTCGCCTAATCAAAACACCCGAAATTACAATGACTACTGCAACAATTTTAACGACATCTTAATTAAATTTCTCGACTTTTCAACCCATTTTAGTTACAAATTAACTATTTAAGTAGAGATTGCTACTTATGTTTCAAAAGACTATTAAATGACGACTTCAACTATCCCAACTAAATCCCATAATCGGCCAACACCTTAACCAAAATACTAACATTTTCAACCAATTTTAATCAACCTAAAGCTCATTTTCTCCAACTATTTAACCTCATTTCTAACAATCTTTAATCTAAAAATCCATTTACTACTCAAATCTAACAAAACCCATTTAACATAATACTTACTAATCAACATAAAAATTAATACTTTAATTCTAAACAACTAATTCAACTCCCAAAACAACTAGATTAATTTAAACGTAATGTATTTGGATAATCTAAAACGTAACGGGTTATTTTAGTATATTTTAGAATACTTTTAAACGTAACGGGTTATTTTAGTATATATTTCAACTATAACAGACTGGATAATCTAAACGCATTTATGATTAATTTAATTTCTCCCATACAAGAATCGCCTCGAGTTGATAAATTTATTTATCGACGAATACCATAAAGATGGACATTTCCATTTCATTAATCATTTTTGTTTTTGATAGTTATCTATTCTTTGATAAGCTAGTTATCTCGGGAGTAAATCTATCAATATAAAATTTGTATTTGAATATTTAAACTATCTCCGGATTCTAAATCATAAACATCATCATTGTCGCTATGGTTATATCCTTGAAGCATCAAATTTTTATTAAGAGTACTAATATAGTAACGATACAAGTTCAAGTTCTCGTCTTATAATTTGTCAAATATTCGATTGGTGAAATTTTTATAAGATCTTAAACTTGACTATTAGCGGAATAATTCCATGTCACATCCTCAGATACGATCTATTGATGTTGATTAGTTGAATATATATTTATTCAAATAAGGCGCTGACGGAGTATAAGCTTGTAATTGGCTTAATAGACGGAACTAGTTCATCTAGTAATATACTTCTTTTTAACATTTTAAAGAATGTTAATTTTTATTGGAAGTTCGACTCTCTCATTTGACTCCTATTCAAATATCTTCTTTGTATCAAGTTAAAATACAAAAGTAAATATATATGCATTTATATTTTACTAAGTTATTGTACTACCAATAAAGTGAGAGTGCTTCTATTTATCGCTCTTCATAAATCTTCTATTTATGACTTTTAATAAATATCTGTTTTAAACATTTAATTGACATTGGGTGGATGATTGCTCAATTACGAATTATAAGTGTTATTCACATTTTAATCATGTTATTCATAATATACGACATAAAGATGCCATCTATACGATCTTCATTCACGTGATTACACATTTACAATTTATATCGGTTAAAGACGGTGCTCTCAAGTCATCTTACTTGAATTCCCTTACGAGCATACATATTATGATATTATTTCGTTGGTCTAACTAACATAATGGATATATATTATCATTTGCAATTTTATGTAAGGATTCATAAACAAATCTAATTTAATTAACCTCAAAGTATAAAGAAAATCATTCATGCTCAAAACATTAATAAAGTTGGGTATCTCTTTATATGCTAACTAGACAATACGTGTCATAAAAACAGTAGTCTAAATAAAAACGATAAAATCGTTATCTCACGCCATCTCATGCGCGCCCGTGTGGTATGTACCATCTCCAAAGAATTATTGATTATGACCTGCACATTTCAACAAATGTTAGTATAACGATTAATGTCAACAAGGACATCGCACGTAAACCGAAGTATCTCAAGTCATAATATGACTGTACCTCTCAAGACGATCTCGTGATCGTGACACGACGTACTCGTGAAAAGTGTCCTCAGCAAACTTTCTCGAGCAGTCTCCGGTTCGAATGCAATATCAAGTACTGGGATCGCCGCCTTTTCCTCCCGCCTCTTTCAAAGCATCCGAGTGAATCAAACTTCTATATCCATTTCGTAGTTGTCTCCTATGATTTTCTCTTTACAAATCAAGGATAAAAGTGAACTGCTTCACCGGGTCGCCATGGTGGATACGAATCGGCGAGGGTCCTCAGATATATGCCTCAATAACATCCTTCGCCATTAAGCCGCTGATATTGAAATTCCTAAGTACGTGAATAACCCGATCAACTTCATGGTCGTATACGCGAGAATTCTCGATTATTCACCGACGTCTCCAAAACATCTCAGATCCCCGACTTCAAATTTCTACGAAGTCAAAATTCAGTCATCACGATTGCTAGGGGCAGAAATAAGAAATCTCCTTCCTCGAAACTATTATCGCTCATGTATATACTTGTATCAAGGAATCCTTAGTATCATTCACATCACCTAAACATTTCAAGTATTCACTTTTGATGTCAATAGGATCATCATCCTCAGGAAGCCACGGGAAATCAATCTCCAATACATATTATTTATCCTCAATTGAGGTGTCGCTTTTAAGTATTCAAGCGACTATTCGACGGTTGTTAATTACAATGATATTCAATAAGTGGTCAGATGTCGTGATCGGTTCTCAAGCATTATCCATAACGACTATAGTAGAACATATATAAAACCGTAATCAACTAAGTCTATAAAGTCATAAATAATATTCTATGATCAAATAATAGAATAACTTATGGCTTCAGTATTTACAATCCCAATTAAACACACAAAAGTATACCAAAGAACTCATACGATATAAAAAACGATCTGCAAGATGTGCATCACATTTCGGAAGTTAAGTCATGCAAAGAAAGTTGAACAATCACATATAATTATGACCATCATAACTCGGATTCCAAAAATTCATCCTAGACTATACTGTAACTTCCTCATTGTGTCCATCGCCAGACATTGAAATTAAGTGAAAGTGACTGTAAAATATATCAACGAAATTCAGAATGAATAATATAAGTTCCCCATTCTTGAATAAATAACTTAGATTCCATCGTGACGACGCCCCGTATGTGACACGCCCGGCTATACTAAGAAAAGTTCATGCACAATATGTCAATTCTATCCCACTTTATATTTCAGATGATATCAATCAGATATTTATTAGGGGCGGATTTATGGCTTTATTGACTATTTATCATGTCAAGAATATCTATCAAACAAGCTAAAATACGCACCCATGAATTATAAGAAAAAATATAACATATTATTGGAAATCATGATATGGTTATTCTCGAAAGCGTTTAAACAAGACTAGTTCCTAAATATATTTAGTTTCATAAATGCTTTTTCATTGGCCTATCCTCTTAGGTGGGATCATCTAATAATTAACTAATTAATTATCCTAAGTGTCTATGCATTTCTATAAATACAAAACTTGTACACCTTTAAGAAAGTAATCAAGGCCATATTATCTTGTAGATAAATAATAACATAAAATAAATTCCATGACATCCATCAAATATAACATATATCATGGATGATAAATTATCAATATTAAATTTTAATATACATAAGACGGACGGCAAAAGGTAGGCCCACACATTGCATGTCGAGAATAATCATCAAATGAAATAAACTATTTAATTTGTCTAGTGTAAAGTCACTATTAATCTAATTCGCATACACAAGATTCAATATTAAATTGTGTTAATTAATATCTAATATTAAAATGACTAGTATTTTCTAAAATACTATTTTACACTTATGATTTATTAATCTTGCAAATTATGTTATAATTTGAAACTCCAATTATCTAATAAATCTTAGGTCTCAATTAAATCAAATTTAAAATTTCATAATTAAAATCCTTAATCGAAATTAAAATTTAATCATCTAAGTCCATTAACTTAATTGATTTCAAGAAATACTTGTAATCCACTCCACCCCAAGTCGGCCGCCTGAGGTTAAGATCATTAACAACCTGCATAAATGTAGTCACCAATCGACGGATAACAATAACAAATTTGACCTTCCGATACATTAACAAAGACAAAAACTTCTACCCATCAAATGTGGTGTTCCAACAACATATCCAACAAAAACAAATGATAAACCGAACACAACCACCCGGTCAATACAACCCAAGGATACACAAGAAACTAAAAATACAACATGTGAGATGACAACCAAAACCCCTAATAAATACATACACCACACAAAGTCTAAATATAACAAGCTCTAATGTAACAAAAGGGGAAACGACCGGACAGGACTTCCTATGCCACCACCGCCTCACCTATGATCTTCACGCCAGCCTCTACAATACAGATCCTCACCACCTCCTTAACGACGCTTCCTAGATACCTTAGGGCAAAAACGCCCGCCCATAGAGAGAATGTAGGAGTTTATAAAGTTCTATTTTAATACAAATAAATACGCATTTGCACTCCAAATCACATATAATCATACTTATATATATATAATGTATGCATATACATTACCTAAAGTTACACAATGAATAACCTGGCCCACAAATCACATAGACTCCTCTTATACGATATCACCTAATACTATACGTAGGAGCTTATAACCATCAACAATGCATATTCATTTAATGGAAACTGTCTCAACACACAAAGTAATCAAACGAACTAAATCTCCACAAATAAGAAACAACAGAATCCACTTCCAATAAATAACAAACAAACGAGGAATCCACCTCCACAAATAATACACATACGAGGAATCCACCCTCCACAAATAATCGATTTGTGCCCACCTCCATCCTCCCGACTAAGGCTACCGTAATAACCCGCTTACGTTGAGAAAAAAAAAATTAAAATTTTTTCTGGTCGGCGGTGGACCCGTGATAGTATAAATAATTTCGATGATAATATTAGATTGCAAATTTTTTAGCCGAATTACATTTATAATTAGTAGTTTTTGCCATGGAAAATTTTATCTTCGAACGTGTCTGGAGATTTAAGTACGATAATCTTATAAATTAACCAAACCGAACGGGACTCTAGTCTTTTAAATATCTATCCATACTTATTCTCCACATCATCACCAACACTTCATCTTTCTTTCTCTTCTTCATGGTAGGGCCGAGATTCACCCCCTCCCCTTGAAAATTTCTTCTTTCCATTTCTCTCTTCGCTTTGTCGCCAAACTCAATATAGCTCAGAGAATATCGCTCTCCCCACTTTCTCTTCGAGTTAATTGGGACCTTAATAGTTGTTGTGATGTTAAATTGGTTATTTAAAATCGATGAAAGCTTTGAAAGAAATAGGTAAAATTGTTAAATTCCAAGCCGAGTCAGAATTAATATTTTGGAGTATAAAGTTGTTAATCAGTGGACCCACGATTAACTGTATGACTTTATAAGTTGATTTGTAATGATAAAGTAATAAGATGGAATTTTAGCGGGGATCGATTTGCTGTGTCCGATGGGGATTATAATTCGATAGTTTACCCGTCATGTTAGACTGCTTAGAAATCATTCGATTAAAGTTGGTAATGTTTCTATTCTAGAACGTAATTTTGGTATTAGTTCCTCGAGTATATTTCTAGGGCGCTATAGGGCTCTCGAATCGCTGGGAAAGTGGGCACATTCCGCTATCGCAAGGTTTTCGTGAGGACTTTTGTGATAACTAGCAGAGTGCTTTTAAAGATTTATCTCACTTCCGTGTTACCTTTTACGCATTTATTTTAAAATTATGTGAACATGTTATCGCGGTACGATTATGTAAGAATTACGCATGTCATCAGGTTATGATTACGTGAGAATGATATACATGTAATTGTTGCATGATTATGTGTGATTCATTTTGTGTGAGCTACGGCTATGATTATGATTATATTCTCGTGGGCGCTAAAGACGCTGAGGTAAGTGAATAGCTTGAACTCCCCAACTTATATTTCGATTTCACAAGGCTGCTTCAAGATTCTTATGTATTTTGTGGCCTTGCCGGGCGATTGTGTTTGACTTCATTTATCAGGAGATGTTTTAGTCAGGTGCTTGGATATTGTTTGGGAGCAGAGTAGATGGTTATCGGTGAGCTGACAAGCTGTGAGTTACGTGATGTCTTCGAGGTGACTCTTCAGCATTAGGATACGCACCCTCAGACTGACGGTTATTGGTTGTGCTGCTCTTTAAGAGCGTTGTTTATCGCCTTTATACGCCGGTATAAAGAAGGCGAGTTTATCGCCTTTACGCCGGTATAAAGAGCGTTGTTTATCATCTTTATACGCCGGGTATAAGAGTGTTCTTTATCGCCTTATACGCCGGTATAAGAGCGTTGTGTACGCCTTTATACGCCGGGATAAAGAGCTGCTATAGACGCCTTTATACGCCGTATAAGAAGTTGCCACAGACGCCTTTATACGGGTATAAAGAGCGTTGTTTATTAGTTTTATACTTCGTATAAGAATTGGTTGCTATCGCCTTTATACTTTGGTATAAGAGCGCCAGAGATCGACGGGTCGAGCTTATGTGCATCGTGGATTAGAACTGACGGTATCTAGTTGATTAGCGATCAAGACTGTAGTATAGTTTCTCATGGGTCTCGTGACTATAATTTCAATGTGGTTTGGTATGATTTTATTTAGTGTAATCAGATTCAGCTTATCGGTGACCCTATATTCTATGTTATGCCATGTGATGTATGAGAATTTTATTTGAAAGTATAAATATGGCCTGCTAGGTAGTCCCTGCTATATATCTATATATATGCATTTGACTCCTATGTTAATTTGTTGTGTCAGGTGTACGGTTTAAGCCACCCGGTGTTAAGTTTCACTAAGGGGCTTACACCCTTTTCTTTTTGGGCGGCATTTCATTTGTGCTGTGTCGATGTAGACGGCTAGTTGAGCCGAAGTCAAGCCGGAGAGTCAGTTCGAAGCGGCTAAAGATCGCGCAAGGCGACTCTCACAGCCTGATTTTGAGCGATGTCAAATTTTGATCGTTGTACTTTATTTTCAAACTTTAGCCTGGCCGACATTGTCATTTTGTATTCAGGATACAGTACTTACTTTCTTTTGTAGCCTTGCCGGCATTACTATTTAATTGGGATATGTTGTGATATATATGGAGTCAGTTGGTTGATATCACCTAAATTGACAGAATTTTAACCTGATTATTTTGGAAATATTTATAATGAATCATATTTTGAAGGAAACGAGTAGTTTTAAACTGAGTCGTCCATCGGTTTTGGTGATTCTGGTGTTCCGCATTATAACGACTCTCACCTCGTATGTGCCGACCTCGGGCGGGTCAAATGTTACATCTACTTCCCTCAATATGCATATCACACCAAACCTCCCGACCCACCTGGCTACCCACTAATATGCATACCATGTGTAAAAACCTCCCGGCCTGGGTCGTTTCACCGCCGACAAATATATATCAAAGCAATCAAAATAAACCTGCACACAGATTACACACACAACACATAGCCACACGCAGCACAAGTACACACAGCACACGTGGTATAACCACAATAACCACCACAATCCTATGACAAAACACATGCAAATATATAAACATAATATATATGAAGTGGTTCCATCGTGAGACTCAGACTACCTCGAGCCAAAGCAATAAGTGGGTCATCAGGTAGTCCACGCAGTCGGGGCTCAACCTCATTCAAGCAAAGAAATTATACATTATAACACTTTCCGTAGGATAAATTTAAATATCTATTAGCCCCGAGTATTATACTCACATTTCTCAATTCAATTAATTCAAGAATCATCCTATCCCCAACATTAAGATACACTTCTAAAATTCTAACGTGAATTCACATTCTAATTTACCAACTTCATATGTAAATCCCAATATTCGTCATCACTTTATTACCCCAACAATAAACACACTTTTTAATCACACATACTAATCAATCCAACAACTAATCGCCAACTAATTAAACCGTTAAATACAACCTCCAATTCAAACATCACTACTATACCAACTTTCCCAACTTTCAACTCCATCTCTACCAATACATATCCAAACCACTTCTATTCCCAAAATAACTATATTAAAGTCCTCTAACCTCATATTACAATTTAAAGTTAATTTAAGAAAAAGTCAACAAAAGTCAACAAAGTCAACCCTCAACATACACCACTTTCTAACCCCAATAATCACTCAAAGTCACCTCAAATCCCCTAAACTAAACTTAGATAACATTTCTATCCCATAATAAAGTCAAGATCTAAAAGTCAACACAAAAGTCAAACTAACAAATAGTCAACTATAGCCTAAAATGATGAGATTTGAAGATTAAAACGCATACCTTTGATGAACAAGAGACGGGGAACAAAGATTTCAGGTCGATTCAAAAAAAGTTTCACCAAGAAAATGAAGAAACCAAAGTTCAAAGTAGTTCTCGGCCCTTAGAAGAAAAAGATTGGATTTTTTGTGATATGATGAAACGATAAGACAAGAAATGCGGCATTGCTGAGCTGTGGATCTGCTTGTTCACACTTCGCTTCTTCTCGGTTTAACAACATAATTCGAACATGCTTTGGCCAAATTAGATTTCTATTCTCAAAATATATTATCGTCCAACCCATATTATCATTATTCGATTCAAATTTCAACTTTAACTGCCAAACACTCATTCGGGCAACTAAAATCATATTAAAAAAACAATCGCTTATAATGAACGGTTATTTTATAATTAAATTTAATCTAATCTACTAAAATTAATTTTAATGTGATAAAATAATTGATAAAAAATAATTTTCATCAAGAAATTAAATTAATTCAATTCAATCAATGCTCAACAAATCAATTCTGAAGAAAATTATCAAGCATCGAGTTCGATCAAACCAAAAACTCAATCGACCCATTAATAATCGAATCGACTATCCAATCAATCAGAATGGGGTCGACGCTAAAACAGCCCCGGTCATTCCAGCTCCTCGAACCGGCCTTATCAAAGCCGAAGCATCTATCGGGCCAACCCGCACAATGGGCGCCTGACCAGATCCGGCGCGGCCCGACCCACATGCCCAAAACAGTTCGACATCCGTGCCAACGCCGACATAATACTCCCGCCACGCCATCCTCACGTCATCACGACACGGCCAAGCAAGTGACGCTGGCCGCCACGCCGATTTAATAATGTGAAAAGTCGAGCCTTGGGCCGACCTCGAAGTCAACGGTTCGGGGTCAACGAAGCCAATTGCTGACCGAGTCAACCCGCTGACTTCTAATTCTCAGCGACGCTACTCAACGACGCTGGGCTTCAGGCTAACGTGGCAAAGACCCTTTGGCCTCGCTTCTATCCGACACGATTTAGTACGTAATCAATGGTTTTACTGCTTTCAATTAATAAACTCGATATAAACTTGCATTCAAAATCTCAAAAAATTCTCAAAAAATCGAAATATTATTTGAAAATTTTCCACTTTGATAAATTCAAAAATAAATTAATGATTAATTAAATTTAATTATTTTTAACATAATTCATCAAGAAGAATTAAAACACCATAAAAACACAAATTAAACATGGAAAAACAATCCACAATTCCAAGAAAAAATTTCATGCATTGTTTATATAAATCACGCACCTCGAGCTCATGCCCCCGCTGGGTTCTTTAAACGATCTAAATTATTCTAAATTTATCGGATACGAATCCCAAGATGTTATGGATTTAAAAACAATAAAATTATGAACTATAAGAGCGCACTTTTCTTCTTGAATAAGTTGGCGCTGAAATAGTTTGCTCACAATACTCAACGTAGAGTATCTCCACGATAGTCCACACCAGTAAATTGCCCGAATCCTCCGTACGCTTTACTAGAACGACAAAGTAGAAACTGAACAAAGATGAAAGAAAATCTTATTTTCTTCCGAGAGGAAATATTTCGAGCGGCGGTAGTAGAATTTCACTTCTTTAAGCAGTTAAGCATGAGTATCAATTTATGAAGGACGCAGACTCTTTATATAGGAAACACACGAGAGTTTCTCGGTGAGATAAAAACTCCTCCAACTCTCATCCACTTCCACCGCCCACCGCCTCCATAGGCCTTGGGATTCGATTTTTCTGCCTCAAATATTTCCTTCTACGCTTCACTGTATTCTAAGTTTAAAATATATTTATTACGTAGTTCGGCTTACTCGCTATGCGAATTCTCTAGTGGTGGTTTGACAATAGTAATACATTAAATATTAACCGATTATTACTTTAATATTTAGATTACGACCGCACTTAGTAAGCCATCGTGAATCTCCCTAATGTGTCAATTCCTAGAAATCATAAATACTAATTGTCTAACAATTACTTCCCTCAATCCCAAAAAGATTTTCTCTATTTCAATTTTTTGGGTCAAACTTTCAAAATTTTGATCATGAATTCTCATTAGCCAACAAGAAACAATATAGTCACGTAGATCTGCTGATTCGCTTCAATATATATTTTTGAAATATCAACTTTTATAATTTTATGGGCGTAATTAGTGATATTTATTTTCAAGCCGTATCATGAATGTGAAAGTCAAATGGAACAATTTTTTTGATGGATGGAGTAATATATATTGAACTTATATACATTCAATGATTAAATCGGCCGTATTAAATCAAATTGTTCAACGCAATTTATTATAAATACAGAAGTTTAAGATCTTTGCGGTGTCAGCGCAGGGTTACGTGCCTGCGTTTAAGGTGTGTCGCGAGTCAAAAAGCGCGTCTAAGGCTCGCTTGGATGGAGTCTACACTCTGAAGTTTATTTGCCCTTCTTTGTTCCGACGCTGATTGCCGAGATGTCACCTTAAGATTCGCGCGTAGTCATACAAGCCTTGGGTATAATTTGAGATGAATCGCATTCATTTTCACGGTAGCCGACATAAGATCGGGAGTGGTTGGTAAGTCAAGGTGATCAGATGTAGGAAGTCGGACGGTAAGATCCCACATGCGCTTTCTAGTTGATTTATATCAGAAAACTCGGTATTTGAGTATATGATGCCTTTTAAATTTCATGTCGCTGTTCAAGTAGGAATATGTAGTTGGTTCAAGTAGGTGAATATGTCGAAGAAGAATTGATTTGGGTGGATATCGTTCATGTTAAGTATTTACGAGGATCTCCGAGAAGACATTGGTGAAAAAAATATGATCATTATACAAAATATATTAAGAGATTGTAATTTATTTAAATTATATCATAAGTAATATACGCATGAAAGCCAGATATGAATTCATTCTGCTTCGGGGACGACGGAACCTCGAGGTTGACACGTAGTGTTAACTATCAAAGAGAAACAAAGTCATTAATCGGATGAACATCAACTAGTTAGATTGGGTATTTCAATGTATCTTGTTTGGATTATAACACATTTATCAGAAGCCGGTGTACAATAAGTTAAGAATCAAATACGGGAATGCCCGAGTGAGTAATATAAGTTTGTGGGATGATAATTAGATTAATGAATGTCATGCGATTACATGAAGTCATATAAAGTATTGGATTTTCATATTAATCGATAAGTCGCGTGTTGATCATTGATGATATAATTTAGTTTATTAAATTGACAAGAAAGTACGGATATTACTTTAATTCCTTTGAGAATTTGGGGTTATTAGACGCTAAAAAATTGGAGACGAAATATGCGAAAGTATATGCCATTGGATGTATATTTGTGAGTATATATATCGTTGAATACGGTGGAGCTGCTCTCATTATCCCATAAATACGTTTAAAGTATATGTATATTTGAGGGAGTTATTGGTAATACTTATGACATGTATTTATAATTGATGTATTACAAGAGTTATTAGTGTTATTACTGAATTTTTGATTTTTATGGATTAAAATAATAATTATAAAAGTCGTGTGAACTAAGATTCTACGAATAATATAATAATAATAATGATACGAGCTGTACCTTTCTTTTTCAGTGGGATCACGCAACGGAATATATTCTCATGGCACTCTAAACAATCAACGCCGATTGCCTTCTAAGAATAGTCCACTCCAACGTATCAACTAACCCTCCGCTACCGCATTTCGAGCTCTTTTAAAAAATATTAAACCGTAGACAAGGAAGGTCGCGTAAAATCCAATAAAGATTTTTCTAAACTACTAGTTGCCTAAATCAAGAGAGAGAAAATTTTCTAACTTCAAAGTTGGAAGAATTCGCGTAACTAATTTGATGCAAATCATGGCCTTTAGAGAAACCAAACTCTGGGCCCTAAATTTTAGTGATCTAACATATCTAAAAATTCCTAGAGTTTCAAGAAAAAAAATTCTCTATTTTCTCCATATAGCCTAATTAAAATAGAAACAGTAGTTGTTCTAAAATCTTCTCACTTCTTATCCTTAAAATAAAGGCACGAAAGTTACAGTAGAATATCTAATAATGATTCTACAAATAGAAGATTCCGTAACTTTATCATTTTAACATAATAGTCAAACAAGTGGAATTTCCAACAATTGGAATTTCGCCCAATATTCTCTTTGCGCTATATTTTAAACCTGTGAGTTATAATTAAATTATACCAATTTTGTTGTTATGTGACTCCTTAAAGCTCGACAATTAGCAATATTAATTTATGTTTAACCTAACATCTTATTAATATAATAGACATGAAGGACTCTGCAAGCCATCCTAACCCATAACGCCAATCGCTTACCTAATATATTAATTATTCAACAATTAACGATATCTTAACTTATTATTATTTAAATATAGAATCGGTCAACAATCTAATTGTTCAATCCGCATATTAACGAGATATAACATCTCATATTTCCAACACCCTAATTTGCCCTCGACGACATTATTTGTAAAAGTCGACATTTACTATTCGAATACATCTCGACACGATCCTCGTGACGCGATTTCCAACAATCGCTTGCGGTAAGCATCGGGTGTCACCATAGTCTTGTAGTCAGAAGTTTTCGCGGTAATGGGGCTGCTGACAAGATAATACTGTTGGCCAACAAATCACCATCGCCGAAGAGGCTCGAAAAATCTAAACCCCATTTGTACTCGATAGGTCTAGCACCTTTGGGTAGATCTATAAATGTCCAAACATAATTTTGGTACATTGAATCTATCTCTAATTTCATGGCTATAAGTCATTCATCAGCTTCTAGCTCTTTCATGGCTTCTTCATACGAAAAAGGCTCACCACTTTCAATTAAGACAGATACCCCATGCCATCTATCGGGTTTTTGACGAGTTGTATTGGATTTTAAGGTAGCGTGTGTGGAGTTTCAGCTTGGATCGACCACGCTTTCCCCGTGGATCATGCTGGAACTTCCTCTATACAAAGAGAGCAGTCACAAGTGCCGCAATGGCGAGAAAAAGCCGCTTCGCCGCAGGCGACCGCCGGTGCCGATGAAACCGTAAGGAGGCTGAAGAACAACCTGATGTCATACTACCCGCCGTACCATACATCTGCCGATGACGATCAAGCTCGAGCACCACAATCTTTAACGAGCCGCTGGTGACTCTCACGATGGTGATGTTGCTGCCGCGGGATTTTGGCAGGGGCGAGAAGGCAAAAGGCAAGCTCAGATTGAATGAGAATCGAACTGCATCGAATCGGCGATTTCAAGAATGTAGCCGATGTCCCCACAAATTCAACGTGTCACCTACACCGGGCAAGCTGGCGGCCGTGTGGAAGCCATGCCAACCGACGCTGTACCGGTAAATTATTGTCAAAATCAACGCAGGGGTTAACCCAACATCATGGGAATTCCCAGGAGGCCGGAGTCATGGCTACCGCTGAGGTTCAAGCCCTACTACCCTAAACTTGTCCAAGAGTTCATATGCAACATGTCCGAAGACATCGACGACACCGGCTAGTCCTAATCAAAGATAAGGTAAATATTTCTCAAGAATCATACCTTTGACTTTTCTCCCCGATTGATTAATGATCACTTTGGAAGACCCACCTGGTGGCACTGGTATAATTTCATGCACTAGTGATATAGTCGTGGTGTTAATACCGAGCTATCGACATTACGGCTGCACAGCGCTCCATCTTCTGTGTCGAGTTATAAGATGTCAAGTATTGCATAAGTGTAGGATTTGCAAATTGATCCCCACTACCCATAACACCAGCTGTGATCTCGAAACATTGAAAAGTTTTATATATGATTGGGAGCGGTGCTTCTTCGAGCATGGGAGAGGGTGTTTGATCAACCACTTAACACGCCACTTCACATACCATGTCAATCCAATCCCATACCCGAAATGATCCGTAGCATTCTTCTCGAGCCAAGACAATGATATTCCGACAATCTCGATGACGTTGAGGGAGCTGATCCAGAGGGTCACCATCACCCAAGACCGACGGGAAGCGGACTCACATCGATGTACCTCGCGGCCTCGACCTGAAGAGAAGATATTCCCACAACTCACATCACGGCACAACAAGTGTTTCGGCAGGAGATTAGGGGTATTTAAATGGGGTAATTCGTACTTAGCATGGCTAGAAATCGGGTGTCGTGGCAAGACCGCTGGACCTGACCGCGTAGGATGATGCGGGTGGTTTGTGATGATTCTGCCTCGATATGTTGTTGTTCGGCCAGCTTAAAACTAGTGTGTACTTTCGTTATGTTTCTTTTGGGACAAATACGTGGGCATGTCCGAATGAGAAACCCTACGTGGAGTATTTTTCTAGTTTGTCATGTGATGTGTTTATTATGGATGTTCGAGGCGCTGTTTCGTGATGTGGGCTTTGTTTCTTTATATTGCATCCCGTTTTCGCCATCTGCCTCACTAATATATTTATAGTTGGTCGAGTGGTTGCGGTTTCAAACAATCCATCTTGTTTGTGCGTTTATTAGCGGGTATTTACTGCGGTTTTCTACTTGCGGATATTTGGCGCTTTAGTTGGGTGTTATATACGCTTAGTGTGACCTGTGAGGGATTCGCATTATTTTGTCGCGAAAAACTTACCCAAAGGAGTTTGTTAGTGCTTTATAGCTGGTCGTGTTTGTTTCATTGTCATTTAATTCTCAAATTTTGGATGTATGGAAGAACTAGTCAAGAGTCGATGTGATTCTTCACGCCGAGATTTTGTTACCATATTTGAAGAGGATCTCTCTGAGGATCCTGTAAGATAAGTGGTTATTCGATGGAGCTTACGGGCACGACTCGTTAATCAAGGAACAGACACTTCTAAAATAAATAGATTATATCGACCGAAGCATTTATTATTTGTGCTATTGGTAAGTGATTCATTTATTATGTACAAGATGGAAGTTTTTGTTTATAGCAATATTTGCTATAAACATTGCATGTGCCTACACTATATTAAGGCTTCATTTGGTGCATCTAAGACCGCAGGAAACAACAAGAGCGTATTCTCGTGATAATGACAAGATGCAGCTACAAGGAGAATTTAGCGCCAGAGGGTCGAATGTACGGAGTGTTACTATAAACCCGCTAGTTCTAGGACAATTGCCTGCGGGGACACACTTGCTAGAACGCTTATTCTAGTGAAAATTATTATACACACATACTGGGATAAGAGTATATAGCCAAGATGTACGTTATACTGTAACAGCTTATACATTCATATCGAGTAGAATAGGCGAAGCAGAACGGGAGCATTCGAGTAAAAGACCCTATTTGTAATTCTTGGATCATACTGGGAATCTTCTATTAGCAAACGGCCTCCTTGTGACGTGAGGCGCCGGCTTGGCACTAAACCGGGTTACCAAACCGTGTGTTTTTTACTTTGAGTTGTTTACTTTGTCATCAAGCCTTCTCGAGTCATCGATGGCTTGGTCTCATTACATTGTTATTCGGGTAGAATACACAATTTCGTATACTATTCTGGTGGTATTTATATTCACTAAGCTTCGCAGCTTACTCCCTATTCTCTATGGGCGGGCGTTTTATGCCTAGGGTTTCTAGGAGCGATCGGGCTGAAGTCACGAGCCATAACATGTGTCATGGAATAAGATCAGAAAAGGAAGAGGCGGCGCATGCTAAGTCCCTCACCAGCCCCCTATTGTTTCCTCTTGTTATGTTTTCTGTGAAACTAGATGTTGTATATCGAGGGGTCAAAGCAAGGTGACCATACTACCACTATGACGTATATCGGGGCGACTGGTGTCAGAGTATCGTTTAGGTGTATTATTCAAAGCCGATGTATGTTTATGTTGATGATGCTGATTATAAGTGGTGCGTTGTTATTCACCACGATGGACAAAAAAGGTGTATTATTATTATTAATGTCAAATGAAGTCATTTTATGTCATACCCATCGATCAAGGACTCGTACAAAGGCTGATGATCTTAACCTTTAGGGCGGCCGACCAAGCGGAAGTCGTTACACCGACTAATAATTATAATTACTATAGCTTGAACGTTTATTTATGTATCATATCTACTAAATTAGTAAATGAATTGTTACAACAATTGTCGGGATCGGGCACACAAATGAAACCACAACTATTGATTTTCTCAATACATCCCCGATGCTTTGTATCTCAAAGCCCCTGAGTAGATCGAACCCATCGATTCAATGACACCATAGTACCTTAGTCACTCTCAAATTTCGTATTTCGAGTAAAGAAAGTTTTAGGTGTTTCATGACACACTTCTTATAGTTATCCTATCACTGGGGAGACGCGGTACGCAGATGTAAAGTAATCATCCGCGGCAAGTCAGCGTTGAAAATCAATAGTTATTGCTTTCTTTTATTATGTATGTTGCGATAATTGTTGTAATAATTCGTTACTAGTTTAGTTAAATGCGATTACATCAACAAAAAGTTCAATTAATAGTAATTGTAATTACCAATCGGGTTCTCATGATAATACTAGGGGTTATGCCAAATTGCTAGATCACATGCATAATCGTTATAATAATATTAATGGTCTATTTATATTATTATATGGCTGCTATTATCTGAGCCTGGTTGTCACACATTATAAGTTGAAGTTGATTTTATATTTCATGAATGAAATAAAACTACACTTGATAAGAAGTCATTGTAATTAAGTGAGACTCTAGGGATAATCACACACAACACGGTGAAATATATTTTGAATGAACCCAAATTAATTGACTTGTTAAGTTCAATTAATCATTTAGATAGTTGAGCTTGTTAGTAACTCGATAAGACATTAACGTGTTAGTTTCATAACGAGCCGACTCATTAACTTATTGGGCTAGCCTATTAGGTTAAATATATTATCTATATATATCTATATGGAGATTCACAAGGTTTTAACAAGTGAAACAAAACCCTAAACCTAAAGTTAAAATTGGCCCAACCCCATTTTTTAGTGATAGCCAAAAATTGTCAAGTGCAAGAATAAATTTCTTACTTTGATTATTTCATCCAATTCCCTTTGTGTTCTAGCAAATCCTAGTGTAGGATTCAACCTCTCCTGGTGTGGAATTGGAATAACAACGGTCTACGTGAAAGGTTCTGTTGCTGAGACTTCCGCTGGCATCGATGTAATCATTTATGTTATTTATTTTTATTTAGTTCTCATATTAAATCATTTAAAGATCATGTTATGTATAGTTTGATTAAATTTAATCAAGTTTATACATGTAATTTTCCTTCAACCATGTGGAACACTATTAATCAATACTTTTAAAAAGGGCTATGTCTAGTATACCCGAAGGAGTAATCTAAATAAGCTTATTCTCGGTGTTGCAACTTGACGAGTTAAGTTGTATTGTTGGAAATGTTGTTAGAGAATCTACATTTCTGATTAGGATAACTGCTCAAGATTACATATATTTTAGCTTAGCTTAATGCAAGTTTAGATAGATTTTTTTCATGCTCTATCTAAGTGGGTACCTTACATAACAAGCATACCAACCTCGAAATTAAAAAAAAAAAAAAGAACACGGAAAGAAGAAAAACTAGGTTGGGGATAGCCTAAAAAAGGCCATCTAATGAGTTTTTAAATACATGAAAGCATTATTACATAAAGTGTTATGTAAGAAAATTATTGTAAATAATTAATTATTAGACAATGCTTTCAAGAGCGTAATTACAAAAAGTGTTCCGTAAGAAAATCATTGTAAATAATTAATTATTAGATAGCTTTAAAAAGCGCTAAATAACGTGATTTTCAAATATGCTTATTAAGCGATATTGAAGTAAATGTATCAAAAATAAATCTCGCCCAATTGATATTTCTAAGAATCTAACAAAAAAATGCGGGAGCAGTATTTTTAATTAAAACATTAAGTCCTAATAGTATTAGATACTAACAAAAAACTCAATGAAACCACAACCCCCATCCCACTAACTCTAAACGAATACTCCTAATAAAACTCAAACCATAGCCCCTACCCCAATCAAAACTCCTAGCCTAGTCAACTACTACTCCGTCATCATCAATAAACAAAAACCCACCCTAGCAACTCCCCATCCTTATGGATTTATCTGGTGTTCACTAGTTGATCTTTTAATAGATACTTTTATCATTCCAATTAGGAGTTTTAATGCTAACTGGATTATAGTTATGAAGTTAAAATTGTCATTAGTTTTTCACTTAAATGTTTTATACATAAATAGTACTTATTGCTTGAATTGTGAGATTCTAATATTACATTGTTGGTTGTTGTGATCTTATAGTCAATTAGATAATGATTACATAATATTTCTTGCAAACTAAAGTTTGATTTTAAAATGTATTAATTTTTAGATGACGTCACATGATCAATGGGGTGACATAGAGTGGAAGAAGAAGAGTGGAAGAAGAAGACTAAGCTTTGGTATGGAGGATTTCATTATATCATTGTTTCGTATGACCTTATGCTACGGATTTTATGATATTATTGATATATTACTTTTACATTTATTATGTTAGTTCTTTGGATTTATTATTTGAGATTTGAATGTATTACTGCTTGAATTAATTGGTGAATGAAATTGCTTTTTTATATTATGTTTCATTCATTAACTTAAAGTTATGATACTGTTGTTAAAATAGTTTTTATTAAGCAGAAAATGAAAATAATCATATATTATTATAGGTATAAAAAAATATATAAAAATCAATATAAAAAACATAAAAAATCTAAATTATGTTAGTTAGAATTTATTTAAGAGCTATATAATTAAACAATAGAAAGCGTTATATAAGTTATTGATGTTAAATAGCGCTTAATATATGTTATGGAAGTTTGATCTAATATAGCGCTTAATATGCATTATGCAAGTTTCACATCACTAAAGCGCTTACAAAGAGCTATATAACATAAGCATTATACGAGCGTTCTCCTTAAATATCGCTTGTTAAGTGCAATCTAAACTACCATAAGGGTGGCTTAGATAGATAGCACTATAGTCTGGCATGGACTTTGCCTGTGATGAGAAGGTAGAGTTGACAATGATACTTCATCATCCCATTCATAAGATGGGTTCGATGAATTTGTTTTTTATGGGCATTGAACAACATGTGCAAAATAAAAGTCATTTTCAACAAATCGAACATCACGAGAAAGGAATAAATACGTAGTCTCCAAATCCAAATCTTTCCACCCTTCCTGCCAAAAGAATATCCCATAAAAACACATTTCTTACTACGAGGATAAAATTCATCCTTTTTTCGGTTTTTTTGATGAACGTAACATGAACAACCGAAAACACTCAAGAATACATTCTCCCCAGAATTCAAGCAGAACCGATGCTTTAAAATGGAGTGCTCTAGCCACCTCTAAAATATGTTTGTGTTTACGTTCCACATGTCTATTCTATTGTGGAGTGCTAACACATGAATGTTGACAAAAGATGCCATGAGACTTATAAAACTCTTGAATATGCGTCGATGTGAACTCGCTCCATCGTCAAAAGAACCATCTTTGTGGAAATCAAGGCCTTAATAAGTTAGCTTATTGTGCATATACTTCACTCTTTCGCTTTTAAAGATAGCCCATACAACTCATCAACGACACGACTAGACCTTTCAAAAAAGAACCGGGTTGCGCCTCTAGCCTCCCTCGCCACACGCTCACTTGGAAGCCATGCCCTTAACGGCCGGCCAGGCCGGGCCGTTGCGGAGTAATCGGGCCCCTATTAAAGTTCGAGGCCCGTGTATCGGTCGACGTGGCACCGGCTCAGACAACGTACCACGCTTTCTAATAGTTTTTTTTTTTCTTGCACTAAATGTCCCAACGAATTAACGCTTGGTAAACGTGCTTATGACAATGAAAATGAAAATTGATGACGAATTGAACTAATAAAAATTCTAATGAAATAACGATTTATTAAAAGCTCAAATAGGTAGCTTAAGATACAATGTGCCTTTTTTCACAACACTGATTGACATAGATACAAACGGACAAACAAAAATGATGCAATGATTTCACCAACTGGCTCGCGGGTGTAAACCTAAAGTTACAAAGTCACTACATTCTATGTCAGGACGCTCCACAAATTCACACGCCACCTCATCCGCTAAGTAAACATGATGCTTCGTCACCATCCCCGAACTCCATTTTCAATTTTGGACATCATGGCTCTCGCCATCCATACAAGGCTAGCTTACACTCACCGCCAAAAAGCCGACATCGTCAACAAAGGCGTAGTGGCCGCCTGAAATTTCTTTGGCTGGACGGATCTACGATAATCTGAAAAACCTTCATACGACACTCCTCTCGAATTGTTTCTCTTGAGGCATATGAACAATATAAGTTAATAAATAATTATAAATTGATTAAGTTAATAGTTGTGATTATCTAACAAGAAAAATGCTCTATTTATAGATCGAAGAAAAAATCTTTCTAATCAACTTATGCAACAAACGGTACCACGTTAAATTAAACGTACCACGCTTAAGGCCAACGCCATTCAATCCATTATTTTTGTACTAAATGGTACCGCTTTTGATCAACGTACCATAGATCCTTACCGGCAAATTTTTCCAACGGCTAAATAAGTAACGGGCTACTTTTAGTTAACGACTAATGTGGTACTGCTTTTGATCAAACGCTACCACGCTAGTCCTAACGTTCTTTAATCCGCCATTGTGCTAAACGCGTATCGTTTGATCAAACGGTACCACATTTATTCCCCGCAAAATGAGGGATCAAGCACCATGGGAGAGCTCTATAAAAAGGGGCAACACCATTTTTTCATTTCACACAACTCACAATCGCTTTAAGGAATTACAATACTACAATCACTCTCTGCTACTCACAATACTCATTACTTATTTTTGGCTCTGGACGTTTGAAGGATCTCGGGACGAAGCCCATGGATTCGACCGGTCTAAGGAAACGGGGTCAGTTTCGTATCTCTCGGTTCGGTATTATCTATCATCCTTTTATAGTTGCGCTATTTGTTCTTCTAAATTAATGGCATCAAAAACGTGAATCTTGATAAAAAATGTTCAAAGCGATATTGCACATAAGATATCTAATGATTTTATTAATCTATAGGATGATAATCAATGGATGAATTTACCTGCACTAACTCTCAATCTAGCGCTACGGATAATACTAGTGAAAGGAAAAATGTCATGGATTTGGCAACATTTTGCGTTTGATCGCTAAAAATCAAAGAATCAGAGATCAGAAAAGAAAGCCTTACTGAAACGGGAAGGGGTAAAAAGGAGGAACCGGTCATCTTCTAGACACCCTTATTAAGTCATAAGATCACTAATTTAATGGCAACAAAGGTACACAAGGAACGCATTAATACCCAAACCGCTGTAATTTTTTTTTTTAATATTTTGGCTTATGCGACGGAAAAACTATGAAATTTCTAATCGTAGTTCTTTGTCTTTAACTTCATTAAGTGATTGACGGTGTTTCACTAATTGATTCAAGAAGTCGTTAATCCTCGAAGCACCGTATCCCCCCCGCATCACTTTGCGAACTTATGCTTTTAAATATTTTAAAATAAAAGAGCTCTTCTAAAGCGTAACCTTTCTCGATTTCGCTTCTTTATAAAACGTGCGGTTCGACCAATGATATCGGGTGTCTTTTGGATTTTGATATAACGCGTAACATGCCATCGATCGATAAAGATTGGATTTTACAAAGGAAAATTATTTATTTTAGATCAATTGCTAAACATAACAATATTCAAATTGTTGAAGCGTATACTGTGATGCGGCCGGGCATTACAAACGTATTTAATAAGAGATCGCTTCAATTTCATTTGATAATGCCTGTGAATCTAATTCGCCTCAAGTCGTACTGAGGTTTTAATATTTTAAATAACCCCGCCTCTACCAATATTACGTTGATAGTATATAAGTTTCTGAGTATTTCTCGCAGAAATTCTAAAATTTCAAGCCGAAGATTTATAATTCAACAAAAATCTGGCTTGGCTGTGGTATTTTGGCCAAGCGCGGGACCTGGGCAAGATAGTATAAATAATTTCGAATAAAATCGACATGTAACAGACCAGATTATATGAGTAGTAGCTTGTGTCATGGAAAAATTTACATTTGGAATCGGTTTACTGAGATTTAAGCACACGGAAAGGAGAAATTAACTCTAAACCAACTACGCTAAGCCGTCCTAAATATCTTACTATCCTTTATCTTCTCTTTCATCATTATCCAAAAATCATTTCTCCTCTTTCTTTCCCTCTCATGGCCGAATGCTATCTTTCTCCCCCTTGAAATTTTCTTCATTTCTCTCTTCATCGATTGTCGCTTAAACTCAAGATCGTAAAGTTGTCGATTTGTTTCTCCCCATCATCCTCATCAAAATGATTGGGACTTCAAATGATACGTATGGATCAAGCCTAGGCTTATATTACATGATTAGAGGTTATGGATAACTGAATTTTGGAGGCTGGTGTGTAGAAATTGATTGGTTGACTTTTGTCGACTTTCGCTGCGGAATGTAGTTTTAAAGGTTGAAATGTTATAGAAGTATCCTCTGTTTGAAATATGTCAAAGGGTTGTACTATACATGATTTTAGGGTTGAAGTTTATTGATTGATCGGTTGATTTTTTCTAAGTTTCATTAAATTGTACGATGACAAGTATTAAACTCTTTAATATAGTCATAGAATATAATTTGGATCTTTTGAGGTGGATCAGCGAGGATATCGCTGAGTTAGGTTATTCCCAAGTCGAAAGTAGTAATCGCTTTTGAACTAAAGGTTATCATTATAATGGGTTAATTAGTTGGCGATTGATTATTGGATTGACAGCGTGACTAACGTGTTAGTGTCAGATAATATGACGACCGAATACTGGGAGTTAAGCCTAAATCAATGTAGTTAAGTTGGAATTTTAGAAGTGTATACTAATTGGGATAGGATGATTACTAAAAGGTTAAATTGAGTTGTGAGACGGAATACTGGCTCAATGATGTTAAGAGAGGTTGGCTCTACGAGACGCCAAGTATAATGTATAATTTTCAATTAGAGTCGAGCCCGGATTCGAAGACGGTGATCCGCTTGCAGTCAATACCACACGCTAGTTCGGTGAGTACAAAATCTCACGATGGGGACCTTTCATATATTATGTTATATATTTTGCATGTAAGCTTGCCTCGGGGACTATTCTCGACATTGCACAGGTGGATTATGATTCATATTATGAAATAATCGAGATTACGACATTGATATTACGTGTAAAATTTCCTAATTTATGATTCATAATGACGAAATAGTTTTGAGATGCGAGGTATATTACTATGAGATAATCGAGATTATGTGATTTATATTATGAGATAGTTGTGAATATGATTCATGCTACGAGATCGAGCGCGGCCGCTGTCGCCAAGGCGGGCTTCCGCTGGTCGCCAAGTGTATTGCTGATTGCCTCAAGGTGGTTATTCTCATGAAATGCGCGACTCCTCGAATCGGGAGGCTCAAGCTGTGTGTATATCAGATGGGTAGCCCCGTGATCTCGGAGGCCTGTGTGATACGCATTGCGGTGTAGCCCCTGCCTGGAGGATAAGCTGAGGCTCCTATCCGACATGTGAAGGGATTCCTCATGTGGCTATTTGAGCAAGTGGATTCTTCCTACAGGTATTATTCATGGAGTGCGATTCTCATTTGATGACTTTGTGTGCCAGGATCGCTTTTCCTTAAATGAATATGCACCTGACAGCTATAAAGTGTTACGTGATATTGTATGAGAATCCCCTATGTGATTTGTGAACAAGTATTTATTGTGTAGCCTCGGTTAATGTATAAGCATACGTTATATATATATATAAGTACGTAATATACGTGGACGGGATCAAGTATGTATTTGTATTCACTCGCCTTAATAGCCGAATTTCTATACTTAAGTGGCGATGCTTTATGCCTAGGTTCTAAGGGGTCGATCGCTGAGGTTGTCGGTGAAGCTACAATGGAGAAGGTCGCAGACAAGATCATAGACGACGCGCGCGGCATGAATTCCTCATCGCTCATTTCCCTCGCTGCTGTCGATTTGTATATTGTTGGGATTTGTGATTGTATTTCGCCGGCGTCCAAGGCTATGCTATTTTCCTATGTTGTATTTTTGGATTTCTTATGTATCTTTTGAGTCAGATCATTAAGGTGGATTTGTATTATGTTGTTCGCTGTTTTATCAGAGATATGTTGTTGGGCTTCACCACGATGACAAAAAAGTTGCTTTTTTATTATTATTAATGCCAACGTAAGCTTTTTATGCTGGCTATCCATCGATCGGGTGACTCGTGTACAAGCACATGACCTTGAACTCCGTGGCGACCGACTGGGCGGGTCGTTACATTTTAGTCGTAAGTATCAACTTGTATATCCGAGTCACCATACGACGGTCGATTTAAAAAATAACCTCGATATTGATAAAAGTAGTAAAATACTAAAGCTCAAACGCTTTCCATACATAATTTAACTATCGCGCATCATCTAAACAATGCAAAAATACCATTTCATAAAAATTCCAAAACCAAAATACTCCATGAAACAGTTAATACATTTTCAACGCCAAAACCAAAATACGAAATTAGAGTACATAAGAAAAATGAATGAGAAACAAATGATAACTGCTGAGGATCCTAGCCAAATTGCCTTTCACCTAAGTAAAATCACCCGATACTCACGAACTCAACCGCCTCACGCGTCACCAATAACTGAGGTTAAAGGGTAAGCTCGATGCCTAGTAGAAATGTATCACTCGGGTGGTACTACCCACACATCCGAACGATACACAACAAGAGATAAACACATGGCGATAGAGTATACGTATATATATATATAGTAAAAGAATAACCAAGTATTCATAGGGTCACAATAGTAGTAACCATCATCAACATTTACACATTTTAAAGGACTCACTCAGTTATTCTAGGTGACATATCCGCAGATAAGACGGCATACACTACAAAACAAAAACACAGCGTTTCCTCTTAGCACGGCGCCATAACACAATAAAAATATGCGTAACTCCAAAAAACAAGCACTATGACAAGACGAGATTTCGCACGCGAATACATCCACCCAATGTCAACACAATGCAAGACCATGCATTAATAACTTATCCGACATTTATATAATGTCGTGTTCTCTTTCCTGCTGGCTCACTCCACGCACATAATAACATAATATCATATCATATCCTTCAAGTGTGCCTCACCCTTCTCACCCATAGAACATCATATCATATTCTTTTCTCCCCGGAAGGCCCACCCTTCGATCACCCATAAAAAATATCACAAAACACACCCCATCCGCACACAAACGACTTCACGCGACTCTAACATGCCTTACATCCTAACACGGGGCGCCACCACTCTATATGAAACCAAACACACTAACAACTAACATCACACCAACATACCAACCATGACAACCACAATCACAATAATTTACTCAACCAACATCATAGCAAACTGTAACAAATCTGTATAGAACAACAAAGCAACAATCGCACAACATTCTCGATATAAAGCAAACCCCTAATATATCCAAGTCATCACTTCATAGAATATACTACTATAATGTATTTAATACAACCATCAAACAACTCTAACATTTCCACAAATTCACAAATTACCCTAAATGCATAAGTTCATAACACAAATACATAATCACATCAATTTACCATACACTTCACTCAAACGTAAATAATGTTATCAAACGTTGATAACTCTTACACCTCAAGCAGCACTTACTCACGCCCAAAGTTACCAATCGATCCGCAAGCTTTTCCCGCGTTCCGAGTCTAAACAAAACACCGAAAGTACAATTACTACTAATTTTGTTATAAATTATCTTTTAGCAACTTTTAATACCCATTAGTCCCTTTAGGTGAAATATTACTAGTTAAACTTCAACAGTAGACTAAACGACAAAATTGCAACTAATCCCAAACTCCTACATTATCGGTCCTCGCACTAACCCAAATACTAACACCTTAAACAATTCCAAACAATCCGAATTATTAACTTTCCCAACTAATTAAACCCATTTCTAACAACCTCTAATCCCAAAACCCAACTACTACTCAAAACTAATAAAAACTAATTTCATCATAAACTCATCCAACAACTTTTAAACCACAATTTCACCTCTAAACAACTATAATAAAAGTCCAAAAACATAATTATATCATTTTAACACGTTTCGACCAAGTCAAACCCGAAGTCAACCCAACTTTTCCAACACTTTTCTACCCCTAAAATCGATTATTATAATCTCCTATACTATAATTTCGGCCTAGACAATAATTATATACGATATTAATCCCAAAAGTCCGAAGTCAAACTAAATTCCAAAAAGTCAACATCCCTAAATGCCCTAAATTTATCCAAACATGTAATTTCAACTCAAAAAACAACTAATTTAAAGCCCAAGAATCAAATTGCCATAAAATCGAAACCCAAAAGTCAACCAAGTCAACCTAGTCGAAACTCGAGAAATACACAAAAGTTTCGCCTTTTACTCAATCTAAGAGGATGATGAGGGGAAACTTCAAGAAATTCCTGTGTCCAAAGCTTCATGGTATGGAGGAGAAATGGAGAAAGAAATTTCGGGCTGGGAAAGGTCGCGCTGCAAGGCTCCGCCGGCAGGGAAGCGAAGAATGTTTTTTTTTTCCTTTCTTTGGGCCTTGGTTGGTTTATGTGGTGGGTGGATTGACCCAATATTTTAAGTGGTGAAAACCCGATCGCTTTAATTCAATCGATACCTCTCGTTTTAACTTATCTCGACAACTAACTCCCAAACCATTAACATTTATTGTACATAAAATATAAAGTGGTTTCAAATTTTACGTTAATCAATTTAATAATCCCACATTTTAATTTATTAATTAACGGAGTCGTTATCGGTTTTTACAATGCCTCCGCTAATAACGTTTCAATTGAAAAATTAAAGATGTCAATTAAACCATATTTTAGTGAACTTTTTCACGTTAGATATTTATGTGTCACGTCATTCAATCGTAGCTAAAAAGCATGGAATAAAAGTTTGTCGATGTGAGTTTATTTTACCAATTGTGCCGCAATTTGCTGCTAATGTAAAAGAAACAATAATATAAAAATTGGTCGAAAGCCTGCAAGAAGTTTAGGAAATTAATCTTTGATCGCGAAACCAGATAGGAACTCCGACTTCACGATCTACTAAATTGGCAGATATGTATATAAGGAAATAAATCACAACATTTTATGAGAAGCATGTTCAAGTTATGAATATTATGCGCCGCTTACATATAGTAATTGGAAATATCAAGTATGAATCGCTTAAGTTCCTCAGAGTCGATTAAAAATTATACTAAAGTTTTTTCAACTCAATATCATCCAAACATTCATCTTTTTAGAATGTGTCGTTAGTCTTTCCATTCATATGACTAAACATGTAGATGCAGTATGTCATTGGGAGATATGGTTCAATATGGAAGATAAGTTTTAAAATATTTTCATCATATATCATACGCATACGCAATCGGGTGCAATAATGGATCCTAATTTTAAATTAAGATTTTTTCATTTCTATGTAGATGCGTTTTTTATGATGCTTTTAATACCCTTTAATCCCGAGTTAAAGTATTTTGGATATTAAGAAATATAAAGATGGAATTAAAAACTTATTTTGTATAATATGTATAGCAAATATCAACTGCTGCACGGGCAAGTGCCGCACCTCAAATAGTGTACAAACTTTTAATGTGCCCTCCACGGGAGTTAAAATACGAAGTGAACATGATCACCTTAGAAATTCTTTATAGTTATTAGGTGAAAATAATCCACTCCCTCCACAAGACACGAACGAGTTGACTCAATATTTGACCACTAACTTTGAATTGAGTCAATATAATGATAAAAATCCTTTTGATATATTAAAATGGTGGGAGAGTAAGGAAACTTTGTTTCCGATATTGTCTAAGATGGCAAAAGAAATATTCTCTATACCTATGTCTACAATAGCTAGTGAATCCGCATTTGGGGCACGGGCGAAACTATACACTCAAAGACGTTTCAAGACTACAAGCTCCTGGGCTTATCAAGTATACAAGGCTAAGGATTGACGTCACGAACATAAGATGCAAGATCAAGACTACCCATAGAACAAAAGCAAAAAAGATATGTTCGACGATCTTAGCGATATCAAGAAGAAATCAAGAAGAAGAGACCAACACATTAGACAACGGTAAGCCATAACTCCACAAAAGAAGAGTCCGAAGATGAATTAATTTATGATGATTAGATTTGTATAATGTTTATTTTTTAGGAACTCATGTAAACTCCTGGCCCGCACGAGTATAAACTGTGAACGGCTTAAATAATAAAATATTCATTTTTGGATTATGTTAAACTATTGTATATTCTACAAAATATGTTCTTAACGCTGCACAATTTCATAAACATTTAATTAATGCTTAAAGTCAAACGAGCGCATTATTTAATTTTAAACGCGCATTACTTAATTTAAACGTGGTCACATTTCTAACACACCAAATCTTGGTTTTCTTCAGGATAATCGCGGGTTACATTTAAATTTAAACGCGTTACCGCTATGAAAAAGAGGCCGACGCCTTAAACGCACACTCCACAAACGCAAGCCATCGCGACGACATGGCCACGCTTTGTCAAGCACGAAAAACCAATATATTTGTGTGTAACAAACGTGGGCACGTTTGTCGCAGGTACGCTTTAAGGCGCTATTGCCTATTTTTTATTTCATTCCAGGGCATCGCTTAAATTAAACGCGTGCCACCATTTTGCAACATAAAAACATCCCAACCAAATTTCTATCAATTCAATCCTCAACTCTCATCCAAATCATCTCTTAAACATATTCAAGTACACTTAATCATCAAATTAAACTCCAATTTACAATAATGGGACCAAAAAGAAATCAAAAGTGGTAAAGAATTGTCTTTAAGACGGTTAGTCAAGAACCGGCAGGGTCGCAATCCACTCGCCAAACACTCCACCACCACCACCACAACAAGGGGCCGAGGCGGCGGATCAACTAATACAATGTAAGTGCCTGGATCAGACTCGATCATGGGGAAATTATGAAGGTAATTGGCAGTACATTATTTCAATTATTAGTAGATGCAAATGTTCAATTATTTGCATCTTTTATCAGCTGACAGAATTTCGAGATAAGGCTTGTCTAATTTTATCACACACTTAGATTACTTATTCTAATGAGGTGTGGTGCGTAATTACTTGATAAATGGTGTTCGTGGTCGATCACGGAAGATGATTTAGTAAGGGTATTTGGCTCATGTAGCGAGGGATTCCAGCCATTGGCAACCAGCAAAGTGGGGTGTAGTAATCGACCGTTAGTTTAACGATTGCGCTGCCATTCTTAATGGCCTTATAGCTAAGAAGCCGCATTCAGCCTATAGTACAATTTAAAACCTTTCAAATGTTTGTTTGAAGCGTCGCTCAAGTGATCCTTCTTTGTCCACCTAATAGTCAAGCATCGGACCTTACTTTTCATACATACTTTTGTTACGCTGGCTATCGCGAATGGGTTAAGGTTAATTCCACATACGATGCTACAACATATCAACTATCAAAAAATAAGCTTCCGCATCAATATTGATTTACTTCCCATTTGTCAAGCGTATTCTCGCTTTTAGAAAAACAACAACGATACAACGAAGCAGGACACTATGATAGGAAGACAATCGATGGTCGCTTCAGGAGCCAGAGCATGCTGAGGCGAATTGCTTTGCCAAGGGAAGTTTTTGAGATTCGAAGTTCTGCAGGACGGTGCGTGGTCGTTTCAACAGACGCTACTGACAAGCATCAGATGGTTACTAAGCACCTGGAGCCACTAACTCCATCCACAACCCCTTTTGATCCTCGACCGGAAGGACGGTCATTCCGTGGTTCATCCGACGAGCTTTCCTAGAGTCAACGGCGCGCAATATGTTAGCCATGTTCTGCGAGACGTAGGCGTAGGACGCGGGAACGAGGCTCGATGATCGCTTGGACGACGCAGTCGAGGGATACGAGGTTGACCACGCAGGGACGCCACCACGACCACCACCGCCACCTCGCCTGATCGGCCAAGAAGATAATAACAAAGAGGGATGACAATTGTAGGAATTTACGTACTTTGACACTTTAACAATTATTTTAGCTTACATGTACTTTCAATTTCAAACAATTATGGTTCTTCATGTACTCGATACTCATAACAATTTACTTTTTATGTGATCGCTATTGTCGCCTTTGTCGGTGATTTCAAAAATTTTAGGTTTTATTTTATGACATGCGGCTTTGATTCTCAAACATTTAGATCAGGTTGTCGCCACGGTGATTTAAGCTTACTTATTTGCTAATTGTTTATGGTGTTTAATTTCTATTGTTTTTTGTATTTTACTTGTTAACGTTTATTTTGTCCTAAACGCCGCCACGCGATGCCAGGTATTTACAAAATACATAATGGCGATTGGCAAAGATTTTACGCGGTTAAACGCGCTGCACGCTTTTAATCCAAATTTAAAATATGTGATCCGCAACTTTTGTGTTAAACGGTGATACGTTTATTTTAAACGCTGCCACTTTTGTTGGGTGGGCCGAGGGACTGACCGGCTCGAGCCGACACCCACCGAATACTGAAAGTGGGCTCGAATCGGCTGTGGCCCTGGGGCCTTAACTCACCATCCGTCCCATTTCGATGGCCTGGGGCCGACCCGAACCGAGTTTAGCGGGTCAAGTCGGCAAACGCCCACCAAGGACCTGGCTCAGACAGTCTAACATCACCACAATAGTAAAAAAATTAACGAAAGCCCAAAGTAAAGTTGTTACACCTGTGCAGGACCCCAAATACCACAGTGAATCATATCAAACACATTGTCTGCTTTAAGGAAACACATTGCATGTTTGTTTTGCTCGTAAGACTTGAAACTAAAGACAAGACCGCATCACTTCGAATGCCCAGTCTTCGACGGAGTATCGGGCCGAAGCCAGCCAGCCAGCACAGGCCTGCTCAAGCTAAAATCTTTGGAAGCGGCCAAATATGTACACCCCTATCTCAAACTCATCCACCCAACCACCCTTCACAGATGGCGGTCTTGTAAAATGAAAAGTTTCTAAGAAAAAATAGCCACACAAATTGAATCAATGATTAACTTTCCAATAGATAAAAGGTTACACTTGAGATTAGGAACAAACAAAAAAATATGTATTTGAAAATCAGGAGACAGTTGAATACTGCCTTGTTTGGTGGTTGTGGTCTGAGTCCCATCCCAAAGATTAATAAATTGGGGAGACAAGTGAGAGTAATTAAATAGATTACCAAATTGCTTGTCGTTTATAACGCGAAGTCTGGCCACATCACCAAACATTATCAAACAATATATTTTTACCAAATATTTTTTCTGATGAGTTGGATGATTCCAGTAGACCAAGAAGTTTTTGAACTTGATCTGTTGTGAGTCCTTGAGTAGCCAGATTGTTGGTACTTGAAGGAACGGATTTGAGGCCGCGGGACAAATGTGAGGGAAACGGAGTCGCACTTGCCAATCGGCTCGGGGTACTTGTCAGTACCCGCCTCCCCGACTCACGGGCTGAACCTCGTGGGATATCCTCCCCGCTGAGTACAGTGCCTGCTAAGTACGACCCATTTGCCATTGTGTAAGGCAATAGTTTTGTCATCACGATTACGAACTACGTATTTGTGTCGTGCTCCTCCTACGTAAATTATTGTAGTAATGTCTTATTGAGAATCGCAAAAGGATCCATCCCCAATATTTGCGCATGTATCTGACCAAATTGTCCGTCATCAAGACCCATTAGAAAATCATGTGTTTTATCAATTTCAACTCTATTTCTGATCTTACTTGAAGTGGCATAGACAACCACATGTGACTATTAGATTCTATTAGTATCTAAAATGTTCTAAATTATTTGGACGTGAATCTCAGGAATACTACGGATGTACAAAAATAATAAATATGAATTACAAGTGTATATTGTTCTTCTGGAATAATATAATAGCAGTGCAAAAGTGAGCTCACAATATCCAAGCAAAGTATCTCCAAGAGTATTTACACCATCAAATAACTCGAACTCCTCCGTGCCTTCTACTAGAACGATTAACGTGAAACCAAAACAAAGAGGAAGAGATCTAGGGGGAGGGGTCGGCGAGAGGTGGTGGAGGGAGAGACTTCTTGTCTTCTGAAAGCAAGAAGTGGAGTAAATGAATAGAACGGGGTGGCTGTCTATTTATAGACTTCATCTCATGAATTAGCCTAAGACCAACAACCAATCTAAGCCCCTTCCTATAATCCTAGCCGCCTAGCCTCCCCCTAGTCCCTGAATTCAGAGTTTGCCCTCGAATATTTTCTTCATGTTTCACATTAGACCCGGAAAGTTATAATAAGTTTATTATTAGTTCGATTTGTGTTTTTGTGTGACCTCTTAGGACGGATCGACAATAATAAAATAATAAATAATATTAACTGACTATTATCTTAATATATAGATTATGAGCGGACCCTAGTAAGCCATCATAACTCCTAATTTCGATATCGTAAATTCTAAATATTAATTGTCCAACAATTAATATATATTGAACTTATAGTTTTTGAATGATCAAATCAGTTGTACAATCTAATTATTCAGACTTGTGATCAATTTATAGATACTGATAGAAAATAAATAGGCACTCAAAACAAGTACATGTTCTAGTATCATTAACAAACTCCCTATCAATCTTGATTCATTTCAAACAATTCAACGCATTCTATTTACATTCATATAGAAAGGCTGGAATAAAGTAAAGTAATCCATTGGCAATGGGGACTGTCTCTAAAGTCTTTTTCTTTTATCACCCCTTTCTTTTATCAAAGAATTTATGAAGAAAAATAAATGTGATAACCATGAACAAATTTTGATTTGAATTTGTAATTTTAAAATTTTTTTATTGACAAGCTACAACAATTGCACCTATTAAAACAACTAAAAAAATTATTGAAATGAATTCGAATGGAAGAAAAAAATTGCTGATTTAATTTCAATTTGTCGAATTATTACTTATCAAATTCAAGCATGGGTATTTACTGACATTCGATATCTCATAACCGATTATAGTTTTATGATATTGTATCACCATTCTTCAATACGTGAATTCCAACAAATGTTTTCGTAAGACATGTCACCAAACCTTTGCACCCGGCAGTTTTCTTTAATAATAGACAAGTTAATGTGATATCAAGCTCATACCTGGTGGTGCCCATCAGATCACCCTTAACTCTCCAAGATTTCAGAAATATACTAATATATCTGGTTGTATGAATCACATATTGTACCCAGGTCTTTCCATTTATACTCTTGTAGTATAGCCAATACAATAAAACAAGTATAATCCTCCCGTTAAGTGAGACGCCAGATAAGGTCAAAGTACACATTACAAAGATCGATGAATCCTATTACCTCAGTCTAACAATTGTCAATTCAACATAAGTTCTATGAGAAACTTCTTAGGGCATATATTCCCATCTTCTGCCTCACGAAGTCAAGGTCTAGTACCACGGCTTCAAACGGGTTCCAACGCCAGAACCCACGCGATTGATTAGAGTATCCTTACACCCTTTTGATCCAAGAAAATTGATCAACACAATCAAGAACATACTAGTCGGCTGATGTTCGATTCAAATGAGTGAACATCTAACTAGGGACAAGCCAACTTCATTGCTTTCTGGTTTTATAGGCTCAAGAAGTTTTCTTGTTTGGACTGATTCAAAGACCTCTCTAGAAAAGCATAGATAGCCAACTGTATTTATCAACTTAACTAGAATCTAATACGATCGCTTTCATAGTTTGCTAATCGATATAACGCAATTCACTTTTCATTTTATCAGTTTTTCATTCCTTCTATAAAATTTTATAATGTGGAAGGAAAGTTGTATCTCTTGGAAAGATTTTCTTTAAGACATTCATCTTGGATCCAGGTTTTATGCCTTATCAGTATAAGCACCATAACTCAACCCATTGAGTTCTTTAATTGTATCTTATGAATTCTAGAAAGAGTCGAGTCATCCATTGATCTTTTATAGAGAAATCTATCCACAATCTAATTCTATGTAGTTGTGTCATTCTATATCATTAGTGTGTCTTTCACAAATTCGCATATGCTAAGTAGCTCTCAATGACCTTCTTGTCTCTACAAGAATGTTATTTTCCATTAATGTATTCAAATTATTTGAACAGTTCATTAACTTATGTGTCTGGAGATCCGGATGATCTAAAACATCATGATTAATTAAAATAATTTTTCACAACAAGAATCACCTTGATTTGGAAAAATTCTATTTATCAGTCAAACACTGTAAACATGGACATTTCTATTTGATTAATAATCTATGTTATGATATCTATTTATTCCTTGATAAAACAATTACCTTGGAATAAATATGTCAATATCCAAATCTGTATTTGGTATATTTAATCTATTTCTTAATCATACAAACCCTAAATCATCATCTTTGTTTTTTCTTGGTTGTATCCTTAAAAGTATCACCTTTTAAACTCGGAATACAAACCCTAAAGCATCACCTTATAGTTTGTCAATCTACTGACGCTCTTTATAAGATCACCTCGACTATGACTATTACTTTTAAATACTCATATCACATCTATATGTGATGTTCTAGATTTTGATAATTTGAGTATACATTTGTTCAGTGTGTGAGCTAAGCTAAAGTGAATATGTATTATGAGTTTCTTAGATGAAACTAATTCATCTAGTAACATACTTCTTTTAACACCTTAAAAAATATCGAATGTTTGTTTCAAGTCAAATCTCATTCATTTGAAATATTCAAACGTTCTTCTTGTATTTCTTAAAATACAATAGTATATATACACATTTATATTTCACTAAGTTATTATACTAGCAATAGTGTGAGACTGCTTCTACTATTTATTGATTTCATAAATCTCCATTTATGACTTTAAGAAATACCTTGCTCCAAACATTTAAGTTAAGTTAATCAATGATTACCCGATTATGAATTTCAAGTGTTATTCACATTTAATCGTATTATTCCAAATATATGACATCAAATATTCCATCTCTATGATCTTTCATTTATATGATTACTACTTTAAAATTCATATTGCCTTACGAGATTGAGTTTCAAGTCATCATACTTGAATTATTTTGAGCATACATGTTATGGTTATTTATGTTTGTCTAACTAACATAATGAAGATATAATATCGTTTGAAACTTTTATGTAAAGATTAATAATCAAATAATTTGAATTAATCTAAAAGCATAAAACATTATTTTTGTTCGAAACATGAACAAAAAAACCATTCATGATCAAAGAAGGAAGCTAACTAGACAGTACGTGTCATAAATAGTAATCTATGTATAAACGACATAACTGGTCCACTAGCCGACACTCCCATGCGTGCCCAAGGTCAGGTCCACACCATCTCCAACGATCTTCAACTCTGATGGTCCCGCATTTTACAATGTGAGTACAACGATTAATGTCAACAAGCATTAATGTATTAGAAAGTGAAGTATCACAAGTCATAGCATGACTATACCTCTCAGGATGACTCTGTGATCGAATCACGTATCAATCGCCATTAGGCTGCTTGTTTAAAACATGACTGCTGGGGATATCGTAACGATACCGCAAGTGGATCCCTTTAAAACGACGGGAGTTGTTTGGTTTGTACGAAACCTGAGTTTTCTACTTGATTATACAAATATCGTTTCACAAATTCCAAGGCTAGAAATCCGAGGGTCGAGTAGTAGGAAAACTAAAGCTCGTTAAAATAGTTGAGTATCTCTTCCCTTATCTTGCAATTTCAATCGTTTTTATCATTATCGCCGATGTTTCAGATTAGTTTATTTCGACCTCGCAATTTAATTCCTACTATTGCTTCAATTCTAATTAATCATTTGAATAAATTGAAAAAGACTAAAAGTTAGTATAATCTTTATTTACCCAGACCCCTAAGAATCATACTTAGTCCAACATTCCTTACCATCGAACAACCACCCCTATTCTTCCTCATTTTGCTTCATTTTCATCACATCACCACTCAATTACCAATCAACCATCACCTCATCTTCAACCGCTTTATCGCTTCAAATCGTAATTTACAAAAGAGGTCAACTTTAGAGTAAGAGAGCAGGTCAGTTTAAGGTTTCGATTAGTTGCCATTTATCATTATAAATGTTATTGAAATAATATGTGCTTAATCTAAGATTTTGTGCTCAAGTGAACAATTGTATTATACAATTAAAGATACTTATTTAAAGCAGTTCTATAATATATTAATTGTGGTATTTAAATTCAATATTAGGATTTTCCTACATCAATATTAGGGGTTATGATGACGTGCTAGTGCCTACTCATAATCATTTTATTAATATTATATTATATTAATATTAGTTTAAGACATGGCTTCTATTGATTGAGCCAAAGAGGTCACACACATACAACGTAACCAAATTAATTATATCGATTATAAACTTCTCGTGTTAGTGTGTAATGAGAAGAGACATTTGGGGCAAGACTCCAATTATGAAATCTTGCATTATGTTCCAAACTTGATGAAGTTGGTTTTGAGCAGGTGTGTCTTTTTGTGATTCTTTGTGATCAAAGAGTGAAATATTACTAGTGACTCAACATGTTTGGAACAGTTGTAATAGGAAGAATTTTCTATGAATCAAGTGGAATGAAATTTTAGGCTCAAAAGATATTTCAATTAGGAGATCACAGAGAAAAGTATTGATTCTTGAACTGGGAAGAAGATTTTGAAGCTGAGAAGGTTTATCCAAGATCATCTTAAGGTTCAATATGTTGATTGAAAAAAAACTAGTTTTTCGTTTAATAAATGGCATCCAATGTGATAGTTGCACTGTATAATGTCTGACTATTAAATACCTAGTATGAGAATTGGAAGGAATGACAATGTCGAGCAAGAGTCTCGCGTAATTCATGGTCGACGAAAGTAAGAAACATTTATAATCACAAATGCTGTGTTAATAACCATGTCTATATTGTCTGTGCCCCTCGACCTCATTTACTAGTTTGGTCCATAACCCTTTAATACAAAAATTGTGTACTTTGAGTTGTTTTGTCATCCTAATAAACCAAAGTGGTAGAAAATTATATGATTCAGCCGATAATACGCCAAAACGTGATTTCACAACTTGGCTAGCCTATTTGCAAAAATTGCCTACTAAAGATAGACTTATGAATTGGCATGTCATTCAGGATGATCATATGTTTTTATAATGAGTTTAAGAGCATTAATTACTTTCTTCAATTGTGTGTTCTCTGCTGAAATATGGATGAAGTTGTTCATGTACGTGCGAGAATTTAGAGCTTTTCTTTGTTGATAGGAAGAACTGGAATGGATGATAAGAAAATGATTTGGCAAGTCTTTCACAAATTTAGTTTCAATTGTGTAATCTATTATATTTGAAATGAAAGGAATGTCAAAATCTTACAAGGCATGCGTGTTTTACAAGGCATGAGTGTTGAACGATGATGTAGTTTTGCTATGTATCCAACTTGTTACAAGTCACAAGTAGGCTGCAACAATGCTTAGGAGAAAGACAAAAATACCCCAAAAAAATTAAGAAAAGCTCGATGATGCTTAATACCGATGAAATGATCAAATTCGCTTCTTGCATGAATATCATCTTCGACGAATGAATTTTTTTTTAGCAATGAATCATTGGTGTAATTTCGCGAAAAGTAAAATTTATAAGCTGAAAGAGAATAGAAAATTGAGGGAAATTTGCAAAGATAAAATTGGAAAAGAGAAAAGAGAAATGAAGTAGAGTCCGGAGGTTCCTTCCAGCCAAAATCCGGCAGATCGAAGATATTTGGGTCTTGATATAGTAATGGATTCACAACCTTCCCCTAGATCGGGAGGAAGGTTAGAGAACAATACAAGCCAGAGCCTATCATCGATACTAAACAACCCACACACATCAAAATCGGCATATTCAGTACCACCGGACTTCTCCCCCCTACCGAACCCACCCTACCCATACCCCATACCCGACCTCGATTTCACCCAATACATCTCCACAATATCCGACTCATTCTCCCGCTTCCACGATATCCAAAACCACGAGAAATCATCCTCATCCACATCCACTCAATTAGACGATGGGACTTCCATTTCCCTGGGGGACTCTTTGGTTGCTTGTTTAAGGGAAGTTCCTTCTTTGTTTTTTAAGGAGGATTTTCGACTTGAGGAAGGGTCCATTTTTCGCTCTGCCTGCCCCTTTAGGACCCCGTCTGAGAATTCTGCTTTGCAGGAACGTCTTAGTCACTACTTGGACGTGGTCGAGCTTCATTTGGTTAAGGAGATCTCCTTGCGTTCGGGTTCCTTCTTCGAGGCTCAGGGCCAGCTTGTTGATTTGAATTCTAATATTGTTCAAGGCTGTGGGAGGATTAGGGAGTTAAAGGAAACTATTAGGCTGTTGGATTCGGGTTTAGTTGGCACCGCTAACAATGTTCATCAATTGAGTAAGAACAGGATCGATTTCATCCTATTGCACAAAAAGTTGAGGCTCATTCTTTATGTTAATCAGGCTTTGTCTGCCCTAAGATTGGTGAGTTTTGTGTATATGTTATCATCAATTTATTTATCGAGAGTATATTGGTGTATGTCCATATTAGTCTATTTTGACAGGTTTGGATAAAAGAGAATCCCCTAATATGTAGGCGAACCAAGATGACCTCATGAGAAGTGACAATTAAGTGACACATTTCCGATTAATACGTAGTATCGAACATCCTTGTCAACTTATACCTCTACTAAAAGAATGATTTTTGGAATTGAACAACTTATTTGTCTAGACTCTAGAGTTATACGGGCTTACATATTTATATCGCGCATTGACGCTGACAGCTGATGCTGATGCTGACGCTGACGCATTTATGCTACCCTGTTGCTTGTGTAATATGTAAATATCAATTGTTGCTGGTTTCATCAAGTCAAAAAACGTACTAAATATTTTGATAGCTGCTTGTCTTATTGAGAATCAATTAAAAATGTACTAATTAATTTGATTTATTTATAAATAAGGTCTTGGATTTGAGTATTTTAATGTGCCTTGAATTAATTGTTGGTTTGTTGATTCAGTAGTCTTCTGACCAATATGAATTGAGAGACATTGCGTTTGAAATTTTGTGTTGTAGTTATATCCTGGTAACATATTACTTAACTGAGGAGTAGGGAGATATCACTTAATAATCCTTACATTGAGATCTCCGAACGAGGATTCCTTCAAGTGCACTGTGGTCGGTCTCCATTGTTTTAACGAGCATACTAGTACGTAAGGCTCAGGCCTGAGACTTTTCGTTTGATTGCTGGTCTTTGTATGATAGATACATCGATCAACTCTAAGAAGAATTGAACCTTTGATTAACTATAATCCTAACCTACCCTCCACTCTATCAATACTTCCAACCATGTTGTAAGTCTAAATTGATTCTTTTGCTGCTTTTCTTAGATGTTTTATCCTGTTAGGCTGCTAATTTAAGTGCTTACCGTGTGCATATCTGTCTTTTTCTTTCTTTCGTTTGAGCCTATCTTTCTTTGCTCATTGTTGTATGGAAATGTATATTGATTTTAACTATTATAAAAAAAGAAGAAGAAGTAGATATGAGTCACAGGCAGTACATGTATCTTAACTTCACACTATTTAGTGTCAAAAGGATTTACTATTAAAATGGCATACTATTAGAAGCCCATAAAACAGTTCATACTAAATCATAGGATGTTTAGTCTTGAAACGTATCTGGTAAATGCATGCTTGATAAATTTTATATGCAAGTCGAAAAAAGTAAGATAAAAAATAAAAAGATTCATGCTAGTTTGGTGTAGGGATTCTCTGACCTAGATCCATGCACGGACCTTCTATGGTCGATTCATGTGTGGGTCGGGTTGTCCATTTTTTATCACTATTCACTACATGGATCATTCATACTAGATCATTTGGATCCATGCCAACAGTTTATGCATTGATGTTTGTTGGACTGACGGCTTAATTTTCTCTTGTTCTAGTATATATATATATATATATGTGACATATATATATATATATATATATATATATATATATATATATATATATATATCACACACGCGCTCCGTGAGCAACGATATATATAGATTTCTAAATTATTTCTTAAAATACTTTTAATTATTTCCTTAAATCTGCTTTTCATCAAGACATTTCAACCATTTTTGATACATCCAAACAAACTTGTCTAACCTGAAAAATCATGCAACAACCGTTTAGCAAACATATAATCAACATACTACTAAGTTGGGGAGAGAACAACAAATGAGTCAGTTTAGTTTAAAGATCATAAATAAATATATAGGGAGATTGTTTGTAACTTCTTGGTAGTTGTATACTTGTTGGAGAACTTCAACTAATGGGATAGTGGCAAGAATATTTGTAACGTCCTGAAGTGTGATATGGATAGACAAAACCAACCCCACATTAATAGGTGAATTGCTCATAACTAACCATATAATATATGATTGAAAAGGATAAAAAAGAAAAAGATTTTTGGTGAAGCCGCAATAACCACCACGCCCTTATTCTTATATATATATATATATATATATATATATATATATATATATATGAGCTCATAACTAAATATATTAGACCTGCATATAATAGACCACAGTTTCAAAATGTGGTCATAACTAAAATAAGTGAATGAGTATTCTTGAGTTGCACTTGTTCTTCGTATCCCTGTAGTGATTGTTAACAAAAGTATGTTAAGTTGGAAAGGCAATACTATTGCTAGGTGTTTCTGATTATTAAGCTTGACTGGTGACATAATAGGTTTGCTATTTGGTGCTACTGAATATATTTGATATCAATATCTTCTTGTTACAATAGTGTTTTGTAAGTATGACATAGGAATTGATACCAGGCCATTGATGAATAAAGTCATTCTTGTGCAAAAGGCAATGGAAGATAAGGAACTAAGAGGCTAAGATGGTTAATCAAGACCCAGAAAAGATTGGAATGCGCTGCATCGACAATTCTGTTGTAGACTACCTATAAAACATCACATTTGGGGTTCTTAAATAAGTTCATAAAGAGTTCCATAAATTTATGAGCTAAAAAAGGAGATTGTAACAAGCTACTAATGACTCAGCTCTCAAAGACTTTTACTTTGCTAAAAAGTTTTAGGAGCCTTCGGAAATATTTCTTTCGTGAAGGACTAGAAAGGTAGAGGCATGGAGAGATGAATTGGTGGATTAATGTTGTTATTGTTTAAGAAAAGGTTAATCACCCATTAATTGTTCGTCCAATCAAATGTAGAGTTCATATCTGCCTTAAAGCTCCAATCAAATGTAGAGTTCATATCTGCCTTAAAGCTCGAATCAAATGTTATGTTTTGTCTATCATATTTTTTTTTCTGGAGAAAGATCAAAATTGTTATATTTGGTAGTCCATTGAGCAGTTTTACTTTTCTCCGTTTAATCTAGGTTTTGGCTGATTTATGGGGGCACCCTTTAGTTGTTAAGAAATCAGTACTCACAATAGACTCCTGAGCCTTATAGAGCAACTCCTGGAGGAGTTGGTGGACTTTATTCATATCAAATGTTCTGCTACTGCTGATATTGGTTTATCACAATATCTTACTATCTCATCATGTTTAATATCTCATATGCTCTACGATGCAGTGTTGTTTAGTTCTCCTAATTTGAGAGGAAACCTTTCTCATTCATTTAGTTCCTTCAGTTTCTGTGTGAATATTTGCTGTTGTTCAATCAATGTTGTTTGGTCCGGTGGATTGCAATTCCCTTGTAGTTGTTCAAAAACATAAGTTTGTTCAAAATGTAGTTATCAATTTGATAACCATTGTAGTCATGTCTTGAAGGAAGTTTATATTAAAACTCATTTGAGTCCCGATATAAACATGTCTTGATATCAATTTGATATTCAAGTTGGCTAAATTCGTCCAGTTCACTATTTGCAGCTTGTAACTTCTGCTGATTGTGCTGGTGCTCTAGACATTATTGATGATTTGCAACATTTACTGGTATGTGACATGTTCATCTCCCTTTTTTCTGAAATATAATGCTGTCTCATTGACTTAAAAATTAATGAGATGAGGGAGAAATTGCCTTCTTTAATCCACCAGCTTGGAGTTGACTGCTATTGTGACAGTTCCATTGATGGTTTTAGTTATGGGGTTCAAATCATTATAAGCTAGTTGCTTCTTGATCAAGTTCTACAACTGATGCTGAAAATCTTAATGATCATTGTGGTCTGGGAGAAGTTCACTGCAGGTGGAAGCTTATTTTAGGATTATACCATTTGATATTCATGTTCACTTGAGGCTTCTGTACCCTATGATTCATTTTAGGGCTAGTAACTGCATCAATTATGTATTACAATATGTGAAGATTTTAATAGATGTACCTACAAATATTCACATATGCTTGGACTAATTAAAGAGGAATGTATAGAGAAGAGAGCCGGGACACAACCGCTTACATTTTTCATTCAAAAATCAAAAGGTTGATATGCTTCGGAGGATCACGGCTATGTAGTTTGAACTAACCAAGTTTTGAAACAAAATTTATGGGAAGTAGTATTTGGTGATGACTGATGAGATAGCAAATGTGTTATCTTGTTCTTAGCTGATACGGATATCTTAGATGAAAAGTTAAATGTAACTTCTGCTGGCATCCATCATCTAATCTGATTATTATCTTTAGTAGACTCTTCCACCTTCATTTATGTTTTTTTAAGTTTCAAAACTATGAGAAAGAAAGAGTGAAAAAGCCATAAGGTTGAGAGTGCTAGTGTGATGTTGGATGTGGAAGGAACAATTAAATTATTCATTGGCTTAAGGCTTTTCAGCTGGTGTAGTGCTGTCATTCCCCTCGTATTTCTGTTTCTCAGTTTTCTTGTCCTTATGACCTTTATTGGACATCTCTTGTGTTGAGCTGTTAAAGCATATAATATTTTTCCTTCATGTTATTAATATTGTTGGTTGCCTATGTTCAAATTATAGTTTTTCTAAATATGTTCCGACAGGCTGGTGATGAGTTGACAGGTCTACATTGTTTTCGCCACCTACGAGACCACGTTGTTGCTTCAACTGATTCCATTAATAGGTTTGTATGCTAATCTATTTCTTTCATACAATTAATTTTGTCGATTACTCATTTGGATGATCCGTATGCTTTTGCACATTACCTTCTAATTCAATTTCAATTTGCCTTAAGGGAATTCTGGCGATCTGTGTGATTGTTTATAAATAAATTTCTTATTTGGTTAATTGGATTTCTCAATCAACAAAGGGTGCTAATTATATTCTTTGTTAACCTATGACCTATACATACTTAATAAATTCTTAGAGAGTATTAATTGTGCACTTTAGAGAGTTTGACCTGTAGGTGTTTGATTCCTCTTATTGTGTATATAGGTTGCTTCCTCCTAAGTATGCCAACCGTTGTAGTTTTAAATTCACACTCGAATCGTCTTATTGGTCACCCCTTAATATTATGTTAACAGAGATCTATTCACAATTTTATATCAATTTTACCTTTGAATATTGACTAATCGGATATGTTTTGTAGCATTCTTTCAGCAGATTTTTTGCGTGCATCTACTCATGATGCTGATGACGTGGATGTATCATTGGTTTTGAAATTAAAAGAAAGGCTAGCCCAAAAAATTGATGAAGTAAGTGTAGTTTCAAGATAACTGATTTTTCTAATTTACTCTGCATTGCATGTAATTAATTTTATGTTTCTTTTTATTAATATATGATAACTTATAGTTATCAAGGTGAAGTTGGCCACACTTGTCATAATGTTTGTCTTTGGCATGGTTCCTGTTTTATTGTAAGCATGACACTCTCTTCATCATAGTTGTTCCTTAAGTACTGGATAAGCAGACTACGTTTATGACATTATGCTTCGGCCGATACTAGAAATGTACTTCCTCCATCCCTAAAAGATTGTCACATTTTGAATTTTTATAGTTGACTTTTTTCAATTTTGAACTCAAATAACTTTCATTGTGTTATATATTTGTTTGGGAAAAATATATCAATATGTAGTATTTTCAACATACTGTACTATTAACTTGATAATTTTGATTTAAATCAAAATTTTGGATGTCAATCTAGATTGTAAAGTTTGTTAATCTTTGACCATGAAAAAGGAAAATGTGACAATCTTTTAGGGATGGAGGTAGTAATATTCATTGTGCTCCATGTTTTTGTACCTCAACCCTACGGTACATATTAGCCTAATGAATTTCACACTTCCAATTTATAACCTCTGTCATCTTATCAGATTTATCTTTTTCATTTTTTTAAACTGATTTCTCTATGAATCTTCTCTGCAAGTAGGCACTTCCAACAAAATTTTGTGGAACTGTGACATTTAATGTAGAGAGGTCATGTTGTTCTTCTATTAAAAGTTTGCGTAGTAGTTAATCATACCCTCTAGCTTTTAGGTGAAAATATGCCAAATACTCGAATCTTGTTGAAACGTGAATGCAGTGTTGGTCTCTTAGCTAGATTTATTTTTATATGTTTGGTTGGATGAACTGTGTTAGAGTGCATGTGCATTGTACATTTTCAAACAGTTGTACTTTTTTCCAAAGAAGTGCATCATAGTGCTAAGACTCTTCATAGGTTAGAGGTCCGAGTCCTCACAGGCGTAAGTAGTTAACCACTATCGATCTTAAAACAATGTTGTACTTTTATTTCCTGTTACCTAGTCAATTGAGGGGTTGAGGCATATAGGTCCTTTGCCAGAACCTCTGGATGAAAGGACAATCAAGTAGCCAAGTCATATGTGTGGCGGGGGAAATAATGAATGATACACATTTAAGCAATTTTATAAGTTGCCTGCTTATGTCCCGAACCTGTTCAGTCTAATCTGATTTCGAATGGAATCTTCTTAGTTTCTGATTCCCCATTTTAATTGAGTAAACTTCTAATATTGAAGTGAAGCTTTAATTTGTTCGTTTTTATATAAAATTTCTTTGTGACGATGTATAAATGTATCATTCAATCATGAAATGTATCTTGAAGTGGGGATGAGATGGTGAATAATTCTAGTTCCAGGATTTCAACTAGAAAAACATAACTGGGAAGAGTCTTCCAAACAAACTTTAATGAGAGGCAGACAAAGACCTTTTAACAGGCTTGTATGACTGATTCCTTCTCTTGACAATTGCCATGTAGATGTTTGGTTCCTTTCCTTTTGTTATCGACAATGCCTTTTTACAGGTGATCTAATGTAGCTTTTTAACATACTGCAGGTTAAAATGGATGAAGATGACATTATTAGCTTTAGAGACCGGCTTCTTCCCCTAGTGATTGGATTGCTGAGGACGGTGAGTATCAGTAGTGCATAGCCACAGCTTCCATCTGCTATCTTCTTTGCTCCAAGACTCCAACTATTGATATCTGAAAGCATCTTGTAATGTTCCTACGTCATGATGCCTTGATATCATGACAACCTTTTATTATTTGTTTCCCTGCATTTCTTTATTCAGGCAAAACTCCCTGTAGTGTTGAGAGTATATCGTGACACCCTCACGACTGATATGAAGATTGCTATTAAGGGAACAGTTGAAGGATTGCTTCCAGTTCTTGTTGTTCAACCTATGGAGTCAGAATTTATTGCCGGAGAACGAACAACTGAATCAGATGGTGGGTCTGGTAACTTATTAAATTAGTTATTAGCAGAAATTTTTGGTAACTGTTAAGAGTCCATGGGGTTCCATCCTAAAACCAATTGGCGATAGGAGTGGCTCAGGACCTTACTAATTCTCCCGGAATGTCTTAATTTATCAATGTGGGACCGGGCTCCTCAATACCCTCCAGCACGTGTAACCTGGTCCACTTGGACCACATATACGGGGTTTACACTTGGCCTTATCGACGGGCTGGCTCTGATACATGTTAAGCTTCTGAAAATAAAAAAGCAATTGACAGCAACATTTATTCATTTTAATCTGCCTTTGATCCATCTCAAGATTCTATGCAATAAAATGGAGATGGTTGTGTAATTATAGTTCTGTTGATGGCGCAGGGGGTGGCTCCTCCCTTGCTACTAAATTGAGAAGCTTGTCAGCGGAGAACTTTGTGCATCTTCTTAGTGCTGTTTTCTATGTTGTTCGGGTAATGTGTATTTATTTGTGTCGCAACTCTTAATCAGATTTGTTTCAGTTGATTCATGTTCATCATTAAGTTTCTTTCAATGTCAGCAATATTAGTATGGAGTAATTTGATCCCATTGTTTTAGTGAATGCAGACACACTTGGTTCAAGCTTCCGAAGTTAAAAAAGCAATTGAATGGCTCCTAAGCAATCCGGATGGTCATTATGCTGCTGATTCTGTTGCCGCTGCACTTACACTAGGTGCAGTGTCTGCCGAAATTGCATCTGGGGCAAGTCAACAGAATTCATTTTCACCAACTTTGCAGAATAGTGCTACGAGGCTTCATTCAGGCCAGGGGAGATTGAATGAGTCAACAAGCCCATCAAATTTATCAAGAAATTTGCGGTGATTTCTCTCATTACTTGAATATAGTTTGATTTCCTTGAAACATTAAGGGTTCCTTCTTGCTGGCATATATCTGTTCCTTGTGTGGACTAGCTTGTCAAACAGAAGACAGCCACGCTCGCTATTCATAATTACCTGAAGCATTATTTGAGATGTTTAAATTTTGAAATATATAAGCCTATGAGATATGCATATATATGCATACATGTACATCACAAAAGTATTTGCGAGTTCATGTTGCAGTCATACTAGCAATAACGACAAGGCTTTGTACATCTGACATTTATATCTGTTAACAGAGCTGATGTGTTGAGAGAGAATGCAGAAGCTGTATTTTCTGGTTGTGATGCTGCTCACGGAAGATGGGCAAAGCTTCTTGGAGTTCGTGCTGCTATTCATCCAAAATTGAGGTTGCAGGAGTTTTTAAGCATATATAGCATCACGCAAGAGTTCATATGTGCGACAGAGAAGGTACCTTTCTTTTCTATGATTTTCCTAATATGTTTATTAGTTTGGGATTATGATGGCAGTGATTCCGTAAACAGGTAGGTGGAAGGTTGGGCTACAGTATCCGTGGAACATTACAGTCACAAGCCAAAGCCTTTGTTGATTATCAGCATGGATCTCGTGTTAGTTTATATGCATCCTAGTTTTCCATATTTCCACCTGAATTCTAGCAGTATGATTTTAGATATAATCTATTGGCGATCGGTGCAGATGGCAAAGATGAGGGCATTACTTGATCAAGAAAATTGGTCTGAAGTTGATGTGCCAGATGAGTTTCAAACAATTGTGGCTTCACATTTTTCTCCAGAGGCGTCTGATGCTGAAATTGACGCCTCTGGACATGTCACAGCTGAAAGTGAATCTTTTTCAACCACTGGTAGCTCGCCGTCCACAGAAAATGGATTGCTGAATTCCTTACAAGTTACAGAGCAGAATGGTCAGGCTACAAAAAATTATGATAATGCTGCAAATACAATCGATTCAAGCATGGGTGGCTCCTCCGTGAGGAACAATCAGGAGCTTGATAACTCATTAGCACAGCAGGGTGACACTACTTCTGTGAAGGAACGTGCTAAAAATTCAATGCGAACACTTTCATTCAGAGGCAATGCGTATCACATGGTAAATTGGTTAGTAATACTTGTCCATGACTCATCTATGTTTGTATTTAATGTTAATTACACGTTTTCTTTAAGCGTTCAAGTAAACCTATTGGACTACGATATGTCATCCCTCCAAACTTAGAATGCCTGAGTAGGATGAGCAGATATTTCAATTTGAGATAGTGACTGTAGCCATTATCTTTTAGTTACTTGCTGTCGACGTCGATTACTCATGATCTGATTCTCATTGAATTACATTTACTATGACTAAAATACATGTGAATGTGTTGTCTGACCACTTCTTCAGAAGTATATGATACAAAGGTCCAAAATCTTCACCTAATATGGGCGGTATCTGTTTGGTTCGTTTTCCCAGTGGCTTAATTTTAGTGAAGATGCTATCGGAGTATATTGATATGAATAACTGCTTGCCGGCACTCTCTTCGGAGGTTGTTCATCGTGTTGTTGAGATCTTGAAATTCTTTAACACCAGGACTTGTCAACTTGTCCTTGGTGCTGGTGCCATGCAGGTACTTACTGAAGCTAGGTATTCTAAATTTTATAATCTGACCTTTGCTAATTATGCATATGAATATTTTAGTTTGATGCCATATCTGTGTTGTCTCTGTCAGAACTTTTATCTGTCCTAGTAATTTATGGTTGCGTTTATGGACCCTTTTGGTATGCATTATATGTAGTCTAGTTGTTGCAGGTTCTGACCTGAGCAAGATTACATTGCAGGTGTCTGGTTTGAGGTCCATTACATCCAAAAACCTTGCTCTGGCTAGTCAAGTTGTCAGTTTCATTTATGCCATTATCCCTGGTAGGTCAATTCATAAATCAGTTACTTGATGTACGATTATGGCAATTTTCTAGCTGAGCACATGTATTCTTTTGTGATTATGGTCACTGTCGCTAATATTATAGAAGATTAAGTGACATTATTCACCACCCTCTTGATGAATGAGAAATTGCATATGGCTTTTGTAATGTAAAATTAACAATGCTATCTTTACTTGAAAACATATGAAATGTTAATGAGTGGAAAATCTGACATTTAAACCTGGGATGATGATACACATGTTGTGCTTTCTTCCCCCAAGTATAGTAAGAATCAGCATTCCACCTGCGTCTAGAATGGGTTTTTTTGTACAGTTTGCTAATGGATCTGCACTGAGTTTTGGCATGTTTCCTATATAAACATTGTTAGAATAAACATGTTTAGGGGTTAGGCCTTTTTTACTGCAGAGGATACATTTGAATATATTGTAAAATATGACAGTGAAAGAAGAATTTGAAGAGAAATCAAGTTTAGCTCTTATACTGTTAATTGTTTAGTTGCATCATATTCCCTGAACCATTTCGTCTTCCATCTATAGGACAGGTTGTCTTCTTAAGTGAAGTCTAAATAGTTGGTCTTGAATAACACAAATTTAACTTGTAAAACTAGAAAACAAGAGACATGCATCTACGTTCCATAAGTAATAGTTGAAGAAAAAGACCAATCTTCAGTCTTGATGGTACAATGTTGGCCTTACCTTAAATACGTCATCTTTTTCATAATGTAAGGTATTTTCACTATTGGAGACAGAACTTTGACCATTGGTTAGTTTTACATTTATATTATCAAAAAATGAATATAAGTAATATTGTGAAATACATTTAAAGACGAATATAATGGTATATTCAGTATCTTATTATATATGATATTTAAAAATACATTAATGGCCAAAGTTAACTATTAAAAGTGAAGTGCTCCTCTTTTTTTGATTTGTTGCATTAAATTCTATATCACAATATGCATTACTTTTTTGAGATTTGTTGCCTTTTAGATGCATTACCTCAGAATTATCCTGATTATGGTCACTAATGCTTGAATTCTCTGTTTTGAATTAAGAAATCAGGAGGGCACTGTTTTTAAAAGTACCTGAAACACGTAGGGAATTACTATCGTTGGAAATTGATCGGGTTGCACAGGTGAGAAAGCTTTGATTCCTCTCTCATTTGATATGCTTAATATATTATTTTCTCGTTCAATCGATCGTCATGAAACTTTGATGTCATTTTAATATGTTCAATTGTAAACTTTTCACTACTTAGTTTTGTTTGTATGTGTAATAGTTGGATATAGTGCTATAGAAGTTGGATTTATAGTTTTTCCCTTTGACACACATGACACTTTTTGAGTTAGTTTAAACTATCTTGCTCACATCTTTCGGGTAACAACTAAATATACTTCTTGTTCGATTTAAGTGTTTTGCATTATTAGTAGTGGACTAGTGGCATCATTGTTAGAGTTTTAAAGCACAAGATTGTTGCCTTTTCTAGCTGTATATGCCATATTAAAAACCTCATTTTGGGATCATAATATTTACCCTCCATCATTAATTGAGAAGTGCTTTCATCTCAACAAATAATCAAACCTTCTTTTGAAGTTGTTAATTGTAATTCATTCGTTTAAAAAGTTAGTTTATCTGAACAAGTAAAAGATTCATATGCATAATTAGCAAACGTCAGATTATAAAATTTGTGTTTTATAATTCATTCATTTAACTTTGTGTTTTATATCAAAGTATTAGCACAATTAGATATTACACGCTACTTACTTTTATGTTTAAGCTGTTGCTCCAATAGCAGAATAGATTTTGGGATGGAAGCAGTAACTATTTTTAAACTATATATTTTTATTACTACCTCCATCCCTTTTTTTAAGGAATGTTTTCCTTCATAGAAATCCCTAAACACGCTCCTATTTTGACTAACTGTGAGATGCAAAAATGGAGGGAAAAGGGGGCTTGTGAGATGATTTTGAATTCACCTTAAAATTTGTAGAAAAGTAAATGTCCCTAACAAAAAGAAATGGGAGGACTTTAAATTTTATTATTTGATGTCTTCAGAAGAAAATATTGTACAGCTCATATGTGGATAGCTATAATATGTTTACTTATAAGCTAAATGTGGATAGCTATAATATGTTTTCTTATAAGCTAAATAAGTAAACTAGCTCTACCAAACAGCCTAAAGGAATATTCATGGCTTGTAATACATTGGCTCAAAGACATAGGCACTTGTGGGTGCTCTGGATTGAAGTTTGAGGAGTTGTAATTACATTTGCCATAATAAATGTGGAATCTGATGTTTCATTACTCCTCCTGACCCCATCCAGGAAGAAATTCCATTTTTCCTTTCCCCCCTCTTCCTCATCTACTCCCTGATAGTGTATGAATCCATTTGTTGTACTTGAATGCTTTTTCTATTTTTTCTTTTATTAATTAATATAATGATGTTTTCCTTTGAGACATAATCGTAATATGGATAAATATTCCCTCAATATAGGATTATGGGATTCATCGAGATGAGATACATTCAAAGCTGGTTCAGATAATGAGAGAAAGACTGATGGTCCATCTTCGTGGGCTGCCGCAACTTGTTGAGAGCTGGAATCGACCAGAAGAGGCTGATATGCAACCTAGCCAATTTGCTCGATCTTTAACTAAGGTAAAAGTTCAATCAGGTGTTATATAAGCCTTGTCAATGATTGAGTTTATGACACTACCATGATCTTCTAACAATCAGGAAGTCAATTTTCTTCAACGTGTATTGTCAAGGACTCTACATGAGATTGATGTTCAAGCAATATTCAGGTGAGACAATATGGACGTTATTATTATGAGTACTATGAATCTTTACTATAGGGGTTCGTGACCACACTGATCTACTATCTAACTAGTCGCAATCCACTTCCGTCCATGTGTTTCTCTGATTAGTTTTTCATTTTTCTATAATGTACATGGCTAATCAGGTTTGTGCAAGTGAGACCTTCTTTAACATACAACTCGTCAGTAATTTTCTCTTGAATTCGCATGATTACTGTATTATTCATATTTTAGTGTTTTCTTTATTAAGGGAGTATAGTTCTCATCAAAGGTGGTAGCAATGGTCATTTGCCACTTAATAAGTCAAAGAATGGATGAGACACTAATTATATGACTCATGGTTCTTTGATGAAATAAAATGGCATTGTTTTTGCAGGCAAGTGGCAACAATATTTCATTCCCAAATTGCAGAAGCATTTTCGCATTTGGAGATTAGCACACCACAAGCGAATGACAGGTGCTTCTAATGTCATTTCATACATGGCTCTGAATCAATTATGTCTCTGTCGTGATGCATCCTAATTGATTTGTTGTTTCCTTAGTTCCATAAGGACATTTGATTCTAAGCAACCTTACCCCTGTGATAACAAAAAGGTTGTTTTTGAATTGATCCAACATGAAGTGCAACCATTTACCACTACTAAGAATCTTAGTTAGTGAAGGGAGCTATTTTGACATATTCCATTATATTCAAGAGCCACAATAAAATCTTCGACTCCGTAGGGCATGGAAATAGTTTCCTTAATTCCATGTCTTGAGAATTTTCCTCATTTTGTTGTCATATATCTTTTTATTGCTAAACCTTTTCTTGAATCTTGTCAGACTTCAGCACGATGTTCAACATATTCTTGGGTGCATCAGATCATTGCCCAGTGATAATCCTGGCCAATCTAATCCTCCAAATTTTGGGCAACTTGATGAACTTTTGGCACAAAGATTTGGTACCAAAGATGGTTAATGATTTACTAACAATGAAGAGGAACCAAGATTCAAATTTGGTTAAATTCATTTTGAAATGTCTTATCCTCGGCAAGATGAACTTGCTTTGGTGATTTTCAGGTAATTAAGAACCCAATCGATCAGAAATGAAGTGGTTAAAATACGAATCATTATTTTAACTATTACATAAAATTTCTTGCTGAGTGACTTGTCATGTCAACGACTCTTTGTATTTCAAATGCACATGAGGTTGATGCTGTACAACTCTCTCTTGTTGGTGAGTAAAATATGGAAGAGGAAGCTCGCAAGATCTAACACCTCTTCTCAATGTTGTCAGGGGTTTCAGTTTGCTTCTCAGTCATCTGGATGTTTTTAACATTTTAAATGTTGAAAGCAATCTGACCAAAACACAGTCTATAGCGTGACACAGAATTATTTTGTGTTTTACCATTTGGCTATGTTTCTATCTATTGCTCAATTATATTTTTCCAGTAAGTGTGCACTGCTTGATTTAGTCAGTTCAGAGTTCTGGAGTGGGTAGATGGGGGTCTGGAAAGCGGAACACAAGTTTGTCTAGTTTTTTACTGTTTGTAGAGGCTGCAATTTTGGCGCATTCTGTTCAAATACGAATGTTGTTGTAATTTGGCCATGGAAAGAACTATCACTGTATATCTATTTCTAATCAACAATTGCCAGTTACATTTTCTCCTTATTTGCTTATGTTTAATTTATCCTCCACTCTTCTATTGGACTTCAACATATGCAGTTGATTTAGTGTAGATAGTCAAAATTTAATTAATTAAATTATGTGATCCGAATTTTCGAGGGTCGATTAATTAAACTATTAAGAAATAATCTTATAATTACAAGTGACATTAACTTTAATCTCAATGCAACATATGGAAATTAGGGTTTGGATTTGTACTCCAACTAAATTTAGATACATGAAAAATATGGATTTCTATATTTTAGACACCTGAAATTAATTACTAGGGTAAAATTATGATTTATTATTTAATATTTTATACCTCGTATGATGATGTGGCATTAAAATACAATTTGTTAAATTTACGAGATTAAATTATTAAGTTGGGGAAGAAAATAGAAATAAAAATATGATTTTTTGACAAATAGACTTAAAATGATGGGATAAAGTAATACAATATAGTTTTTTGACAAACAGACCCATAGAAAACTTGAATCCTTGAATTTAAATATTCATCAAACGTGGTGTAATTAGTGCATAAATGCATTAAATTTAAATGGTCTCCCTATATTTTTTGCCAATCAATATTCAAATCTTATTCGAGACAAGTTCTTTAAGCGCACTAGTAAATCTATAGGGATTAAGGCACATTAAAGCAAAAAAGCTATCACGACCAATATCAAGAACAAGGTTGAGCTGTTAAGGTTGCCCTTTGATATTAGACTGGACATCCATAGCCCTTCAGCTAGGAAGTCTGCAAAGTTCAGGACTACGCAGTCTATGTTGCTAAGGCACTCCAGCTCTAGTGACTATCAAGTCCAAGTCCAGATTTAGTTCACCCACACAAGATCAAGCTACCAAGGTATCTTACCTCGATTCATATCCAAGTCTTATCTCGCCCATATCCAGGTCAGGGTCCAGTTCAAATCCTGAACTTTGCATTTAGTCCAAGTCCAAGAATAAGACCATATCGAAATAAAGATCCTACTCAAGTCAAGACTTCATCAAATCATATCGTAGAAATTAGCATAGATAGAAGAAAATTAGATTAATAGTCGACCCCCTTGTATGTAGTTACTGATTTTGCTTTCATTTATTTTTATATCACGCATTTCAATCACTTACAATCATCAACCATTGCTCAATGTTTACAGTTACCTACAATAATGTTACAGACATCAACCATTACAGACATGTTCACGTCTTTCATTAGACAGAAAGAACCTCACATGGATATCTAAGTTATATCAGGTATACAATGCTGGATAACTTATCAGAAATTGTATTATTAACAGTTGCATCTGTCTCGACTTGAAGTGTCCTGCGTACTAGCACTAGGTCGGGTCTTCTGAAAGATATTTTCGCAAAATAATGTAATAACATATGAGTATTCACTGCAAAAGATTTCTAGTCTCTCTTGGCACTAACATTCTGCAATGGTTGGAGGTTATTTAATAATAATGACTCACCTGCTAGCCTACTTCTTAAATCAAAATACTTTGCTAATACTTCTTAAAATTTAATAATAATGACTCACCTGCTAGCATACTTGACTCACCTGCTAGCCTATTTGTTATTTAATAACATTCTACAATGGTTGAAATTCGTTATTTTAATTGTTATTTAAACACAACTAGTAATCTATATACTTAAGTTGGCAATTTGTAACTAAACTGGGTTGAAAAAGTTAGGGAATTGAATTAAAAATCGGAGTTAAATAGTAGTAAGTTGTAATTGCTTTTGTTCGGGTGTTTTTGGTTAGGCGTGGAGCGTGGGAAGAGGCACTTGGATTGATTAGGCGAGGCGTTTTATATTGCTAGCCAAGGTGAGTATTTAACTCACGGGTGTAAATTAACTTACTCAATTACGAATATGTGTATATGTATAATTTTGTGTTGAATTGTATGTTGTATATGAAATGTTGGGTTGTGTATGTGGTTCTGTGAGTTGTATAGGCGTTTTGAGGTGAAGTTGAGTCGTATTAGGATAAGTTGGATTCCGGGTTGTTTGGTCATGTTGATGTTAGAGTGTGGTTGGTTGAGTTGATGATGTATGTTGAGTTGTATATGAGTTGATGATGTATGTTGAGTTGTATTATCGATAAATTCGGGGGTGTGTTGCGGCCGTGCCATTCAGGCGTTGTTGCTTAAATGCCGTTACTAGAGCGTTGTTAGCTTATGTCGGCGAGGCATAAGTTTCTCTCTGCATGTGAGGTTAATTATATGTGCATTCGTTGTAGAAATGCAGTTTGCTGTGAGTTGATTGAATGTTTAGAGGTAAGGTTGATTAGATGCGTGTCGTTAGAAATCGGTTGTATTGAGTTGATTGAGTGTTTAGGGGGTGAGGTTAAAGGTTGATTAGGCTATTTAGTTGTGGGCTCGAATCAGGTTAGTTGAATTGTGTGTAATACCGACCACAAAAATGTGTGTGTGTGTGATATGTTTGATATGATTTGATTGGTATTACTCGTACCATCGAAGATGCATCTTCTTTTGAATCTCATAAGAACTCCAATGTTAGCGTGCTTGAGCCTAGGGTAATTCTAGGATGGGTGACCCTGTTGGGAAGTTTCTCGGGTGAAACGCGTAGTGAGGACAAAAGCGTCTTTGAAAAGACTTCGTGGTGGTTTGAGAGGCCGGTCCATCAAATCATCTTACCGACCGGTCGCAGGCGTTACAAATTGATTGAGTTGTAGTTGTGGATTGGAGTAGTACTGGTGTTGTTGGCAGAGTTGTGGAGTTGGATGGTCTAGTTGGTTAGTCGTGATGTCTTATGGTGTTGGTTGATAGAGTAGAGTCGTGGACTTATTTGGGTATTATTGTCATTGGTTTTCTTGAGATGTGTGCTTATTATTTGTATTGTCTTTTATCAGAATGTTTAGTTGACGAGCCTATAAATTTATGCATGTTGATAATGAATTCAATAATGACTTTTATATTATGGCCTTACGTTGTATAACGTGCATGCTCATCTATCTAATACATTAACTATTTTAATTATACTAAGAGAATGTGTTCCAATTACCACTCTTGAGATAAGTATTAATTTAAAGAGCTTCGCGACTTCTGGCCGCTTTTTAGCTATGGGTGGCATTTTATTTGTGCCGGGTTGGCCAGTCTTCCTGACATTTCGAGATTACATTCGGTGATCGTGCCTTAGAGCCTAGGTGAGCGACGGGTGGCAGTAGATCCTCACAGTCTTCTTGTGGTTGTTTTTATTGTAGTTCGAATTTCCCCTATTTGTTGTCATTTCGATTTCAGACTGAGTTGTATGTTGATATTTTGTACTTTGGTCGATTGTTGTATAAAGGTTGTGTTGTGTGGTTAGGAAACACCATGATGAATCATTTTCTTAAAAACTGTTCTTTTCAGATATATTTTGTTTTATTGGGTTATTTCAGGACATGTGTCTTTTAAATTTTGAGTCATCCATCGAATTGGTGACTCTGGTGTCCAGGATTTGGATGATTTTAACCTCAGGGAGGCCGTCTGGGCTGGTCGTTACAGCCATTTTGAGTGGACTTGCACTTGCAAAAAGAAGAATCAGCACTTTACACAACCTTAACTTTGTCACTGATAATGTCTTTTCCCAGGTGTGGCACCAAGTTTCTAAATTTCTCAGTAAGGAATAGAGTTGGGTGAAGGAACTGAATAGCTTTAATTAGAAAGCTACTTTGATAACCTTCACAGCATCCAACAACCTGGCTTTGTTCGTGATCAAATAAGGGCTGCTGAAGGCAGCACAAGTAATAAAAGTCTTTCAATGAATGTAGTAGCAAGTGGAAGTCAGCCGATTGTTTTAGCTAAGTATCAGAAGGTTGCTAATGATCAATCTCCTAATTGTTCTTGTAATGAAGGCTGTGAAGCTTTTCCCACTTAACTATTAATGGTAACTTAATTATCAAAAAAAAAACATTCTACAATGGTATATGATCATCACATGGCCATTGCAGAAGATTCGTTTCATCATCTATCTGTTTCCTGCCCTTACTCTATTGTGATGTTCTACTATGACTAGCATGTGTGCTCGACGTTAGTGAACTAATGGAAGAGTTAACGGCAAAACCAAAAGTACCTATTTTTCAAACTTAAGTGAACTGAATATTTTTGGAACATAGGTGATCAGACGGTGACATGATTGTTTAACTGGTGATTTCCAATAAAAAATGCATATGTTAGACTAGCATGTGTGCTTGACACTTCAATTGTTCTAGATAGATATTACAGTCATGTATATGTTAAATAAGCATTTTTACAACAGAACAACAGAAATGATATTGGTTCGGAAAAGAAGAATTGGTGTACTATCTAACAAGCCAAACAAGCGGCTTCCAAATGACAAGAACTTGTTCGATGAATGTTAGAATTGATGGCAAGTTAAGATTGATTCGACAACCGAAAAATGAGAGTTTTTTTGAATGGAATCGGTAAGACGTTTTTATCGATGTTCCCCTAATATTAGCATAGATATGATTTTATTTAAGAAAATCAAGCAATTCTAATGCTTTTCATGTCGCGATCCCGTTCGGTAACTTAAGCAGCCTTGACCCCATTCGGCGAAAGCAAGAATACTTTTTCTTTCTTATCGAGCGAATGCGCGTCGAGTTTTTTTCGATGTTCCCCTAATATTAGCATAAGGTATGATTTGTTGAGAAAATCAACCCGATTAAAAGAGCACTTTTTCATACTTGTGCGGTCACGATTCGGCGAAAACAAAAATCGTAAATGGTCCGATTCGTGAAAAACAAAAAAATGCTTTTTTCTTATCGAGCAGTATCCGTCGAGTTTTTTTTTTTCGCTTTTCCCCTAATATTGAAATGCAGTATGATTTTCTTTGAGAATGAAGCAATTCTAATGCTTTTTAATGCGTGAAAATAAAAATATCGCAGTCCGGTCGGCGACAACAAAAAATGCATTTTTTGTATCACGTAACAATAAAGGTACGCAATGCGACCAGGAGTATCCGATACCTCTGTGATCGGCCTACGCAGCGCGCTAAAGTTGCTACCGGCTGCGCTCCACAGGTACCTCCAAATCCTTTGACACGACCTCAGCGGCCTCCAAATCGTCCTTTTACGCTCCCCCGATACCCTCATAGGCTGTCTTTGGTGAAGATGTCGCAGCTCCGCCCCTCTGGAATCACAGCGACAATCTCGCTTGTGTGTCTGGGCTGGCGACGCCAGCAAATGCATCTCTCCCGACAATCCACGAGATTCTATGACCCGTACGCCCACAATGGAAACATCGAATGTCACTCGGAACCCTGGTGACACCTCACAAGATCCACAGATCCCGAAAGGCATACCAGTCTGAGGAAGAAGGCTGCCCGGAATAGCTCGGATGAGCGGGTGCCTTTACTTGCAGGGCGACTCTAGAGGCACGGGCGGAAATTGGTGAAAAGGTCCTCCTACGGAACCTCGAACTAGATGATCCGCATGTATTGGCTTCCCTCCTATGTCGTACCTGCTTACGACCGCCGGCCTCGAGGCTTGTAATTCCATATCTACAGCCAAATGCGGCGTCCTCCAGCACAAGTAGGCGGGGTGAAAGTCATAGGATATATGGTGGCGAATCTCCCATATCAACCCATCTCGGAATCTGTGAATCCTCTACTCCTCGATCGGTGCGGTGGAGACGGGCGGCATGCTCACTAAATCGCCTCTCGTACTCCTCAACAGATCGATCACCCTGAGTCATCAAAATCAGATCCACAGCGGCCATGTGGGTCGGAGATAGCCGTAGATTACCTAACTCACGGATCGATCACCCTAACTCACTCGGCCTCCTGAGCAGGCGCTACAAAGCGCTCCCAAGTCACGGTCCTCCTCGCGATCGAGGAGATAGCCGTGGGTGCCCACGATCACGAGCACTCTCATGTAGTCTGTAGGTGGCGAACTTGACCCTCAGCTCAGCCTCAATACCCAACGACTCAAATATGGTCTCCAGGTCTCTAATAAACTCGATCACCTCGATCGGTGTGCCTACTCCAAAGAACGGGTTTCTCTCTTGAGCGGTCGAAGGAGGCTTACTCTGAATCTCGACCTCCCATTTGGTGCCATGCATTGCATGTACCGTCCTCCTCAGCATGCTCATCCCGGCCAGCGGGGTCAAGCCAGGAAGTAGGGTGTACTCGAGGAACTCTGTTGCCCCCTGCCCAGGCTCTTCGCCTGTCCAGCCCGGCGTCGGCCGCCTATAGCTACCTCACAGTACCCTCGGTCTGCCGGGCACCTCCCGCGGCATAGGTCCCTGCGAGTCTAAGCTCTTGGTGGCATTCTCAGCAGTCTGGCAGAGAAAGAAAGACTTAGACTTCCAAGAAAAACTCAGCAAACAACTCAAGAACCTGAAATCGAGATAGACACACATAACCAGAATGACCAAAGAATATGAAACCCTCGCTCGTGCAAAATTTATAGCGACCATGGCGTCACGCCACGAGGTTAGAATGGAGTCCAAATCTTGGACACGAGGTGTCCGATGGATGACTCAAATTTAAAAGACACCTGTCTTGAAATAACCCAAAACACTATACAACGGACAAGAACAGTTTTAAGAAAAAGAATCCATCGTGGTATTCCTAACCACAGAATAGCAACCAATATACAACATATCTCCTCAGTACAAAAATATCAACGTGCGACAGCCAAAAATCCCAAAATAACAACAATATAGAAATCCGAACTACAATCCAAACAAAATAATGAGACTGTGAGGATCGCGCCACCCATGAAACTACCTAGGCTCCTAAAAGCACAATCACCCGAACAAGCCCGAAGACGGAATAGCACCACCTGTAAACCTAGTAATGAAATTGCGCCCATAGCGAATAGAGATTATGAGATTGCGAAACTTAGTGAATGTATATCTCAAGAATGAAATTAACCTCCAGTCACGCATAGTGTACCAAAGTGGTTGATATCGCATACAATAGGTAAGTAGTACATAATATTATTCAACTTAATATCTTAATATGAAGTCATTAGCAATTTCATTATCATTTACGTATGTTAAATACAAATTCGTCGATATATCGCGTTCAAGATAATGGCAATCAACAATAACATACGTACGTTTCAAGAAAAGCTGTAATAATACATGGCAATCCTTTCGACTTTACTCTATCAGCGATAAGGGCGGCGTCCGCAATTTCAACCAGTAATCAACAGCAACTTAATCAACTCAACAACTTTATCAACTCAACAACTCAATCAACTCAGCAACTCAACAACTCAATCAACTCAATATAAATCCGGATTTCTACAACTAATGCGCATATAATCAACCTCAACCTGCAGGGAGAAACTTATGCTCGTCGACATAAGCTATCACCGAATCGTAACGAGGTACGAAGCAAAAACACCGCACTTATACGGAGGTATAAGGCAAATACCGGAAAATACAACTCAACATACATCATCAACTCATATACAACTCTTACTAATACGACTCGGCATCACCTCAGAAACACCTATACGACTCCTTGAGACCACGGGCGCAGCCCAACTTAGCTCAACCCACAATTCATATTCAACATAAAATTTAACACAAAGCCATACACATACACATATCTGCAATCAAGTAGTTAATCAACAGCCGTGAGATAAATACTCACCTTGGCTAGCAGTAGAGCCACCTCGCCTATTAGTCCCACGTGACTCTTCCTTTCAGCCTAATCAAAATTTTGAGAATAAAATTACTACCTACTACCATAGTAACAACTCTATTTAGTTATCTATCAACTTAACAACCGTTTAGTTACCAATTATAACTTAAGGTGAAAAGATTACTCACATAAGGATTAACCGACTAATAAAAGCGACAAAATTCGAGCATCATATTTCCCAACCCAATCGGCCATCGCTCCTCAAAGCGCTAACACTTTAAACAACTTCTATTCAACCCAAAATCGACTTATTCTAAACTTGATATATCCATCATTAATTGCCTAAATTCCAAATACCCAATACTACTCCACTTTTACCCAAATAATCTTAACATAATCTCCACGACCACACAAAAACCACAACTCAAACTCCAAAACATCTCCTACTTGAAGTCCATTAACATACTTTTGCAAGCTAAATTTGATTTGGGAAGAAAGTGGCCTAAAATTCAACTAACATTCCTGAGAATTCAACCCCTTAATCGATTATAATCGAGCTTAACCCTGATATTCAAGCTTAGGTGACCGCGTCTCTACCATTTTAAAGTCTCAAAACCCCAAATCACAAAAGTCAACAAAAGTCAAACTTATAAAAATGGTCAACTATAGCTCAAAATGTCAAGATTTGAAGATAAAAATCATACCTTTGATAATCAAGAGATGATGAACAAGATTATGGAGTGAATTGCAACAAGATTCCACCAAGAAAATGAAAAAAAAAATCAAGATAGGGGAAGTAGGGGGGGTTCGGCCTTATGGAGGAAGAAAGGAGGGAGTTTGGTGATTTGGATAATGATGATGAATAGTGATGTGGGAGTTTGGGTAAGATATTTATGAAATGTTTAAGTCCCGTTTGGTTTTCGGTTTAATTTCTCTTCTCGGTTTAATAACACAACTCGAACATAAACTTAACTTCTACCCCCAAATAATATTATAATAATGCGGTCACAGACGGGTTATTACACGATTCGCATTCGTGAAAACAAAAAAATGCTTTTTTTCTTCTTATCCGAACGGAATGCGTACGAGTTTGTTTTCAATGTTCCCTTAATATTAGCATAGGTATTATTTTCTTTGATAAAATAAAATAATTCTAATGCTTTTAATACGCGAAATGAAAAAACGTCACGGTCCGATTCGGCGACAACAAAAAAATGCATTTTTTCTTATCCGAACGAAATCCGTACGAGTTTTTTTCGATGTTCCCCTAACATTAGCATAACTATTATTTTTTTTGAGATAATCAAAGCGATTCTAATACTTGTCTGGCGAAAACAAAAATGTCACGGTAAGATTCGGCGACAAAAAAAATACATTTTTCTTATCCCGACGGAATCCGTCTGAGTTTTTTCCATGTTCCCTAATATTAGCATAGGAATGATTTTTTGAAAAAATCCGCCTGGCATTTAATACCTTGAAAACAAAAATATCACGGTCCGATTCGGTGACAACAAAAATGCATTTTCTTATCCGAATGGAATCGGTATGACGTTTTTACCGATTTTCCCCATTCGGCGAAAATGAAAAACGGCAGCGCCCTATTCGAGGCGAAAACAAAAAATTCTTTTTTTCTTTTCTTCTCGAACCCGAATGCGTCTGAGTTTTTCAATGTTCCCCTAATATTAGTATAGGCCTTGATTTTATTTGAAATCAACCAATTCTAAAAGCTTTTCATATGAGGTCAGTCGGCAAAAACAAAAATGCATCGCGGTCGATTCGGCGAAAACAAAAAATATATACTTTTTTTTTCTTATCGAGATGGAATCAGGATAAGTTTTTTATGTTCCCCTAATATTAGCATAGGTATGATTTTGTTTGAGAAAATCAAGAAATTCTAATGCTTTTAATACGAAACAAAAAAGCGTTAGGTCGATTCGGCGACAAGAAAAAAATGCATTTTTCTTATCGAATGGAATCCGTCTGACGTTTTATATTCCCCTAATATTAGCATAGATATGATTTTATTTGAAAATAAAGTAATTTTAATGCTTTTCGTACTTGTCGGTCATTCGGCGAAAATAAAAAAGCAGCGGCCCGTTCGGAGAAAACAAATTTTTTTTTTCTTATCCAGAGATGGAATCATACAAAGTTTTTTTGATGTTCCCTAATATTAGCATAGATATGATGTTCCCTTCCCCCAAATGCAGGTGGGGGATTTACCACCGGATAATGGGCCTGGTGGTGGGGCAAATTCTCAAAATAGCAAAGTAGAGACAGCGAAGGAAGGTGGTCAATCATATGCTGCGGTGTTGAAGCAAAAAACGACACCGTATCAACGGATGGATTTGACCTACATTGAACCTCAATTGGTGGATGGGAAACCATTGGTTGAGATTCATAAATGGGATTACTATGGGCGTTTAAATCCTTGCTTTCCTGGCGATATGGAGGGAGTTTTGTTAAGTCTACATTTGAAATTTGAGCTCGAGGGCGGTGCGGGTTCATCTCATGGGCAAAGATGCATTTTTGTTTTCGGATGGAGTCGGGAGGATGCGAAACAAGGGGCATTAGAAAAAGGTCCTTGGAGCTTGTTCTGGCGCCCACCGTACTAAGGCCGTGGGCGGTAGGGATGGCTTTGGAGAAGCCGGATGTAAACCAGCTTACCGATGCAGGGTGTAGTATCGGCACCTTAGATTGACTTGCGGACAGGAGGTCTTGGAGTCGGATTTCTAGCGAGATGGAGGCGTTGTTTTGCGAGATAGAAATGCGTGGGAGAGTATGTGTGGAAGTGAAGGTTGAGAGTACTTTGTTTGGAGAAATACCTGTGAAGTATGCGAATGGGTATGTGCATTATCAAAAAAGTTCATTACAGTGGGTGCTTGATTAACCTTGTAAATTTGCCTGGTGTTTGTGCCTAGCAAGGATTGCGGGGTAAAGGAAGTTGTGGTAGAGAGGGATATTCCTACTTCCAGTGGGTCTTTGAAGTTTGGGGCTATTGAGGTTGACCAGGTTACTTTGTTGCCTACACCTACTGGGAGTGTAATTAAAGAGCATAGACCGGATACGCCTATTAGTAGAGGAGACACTGAGGTTTCAGCTATGAAGTTGTCACCTATTGGGGAAGATGATGGTGGGGAAGATGTGGCGGATTACAGTCAGTGATTTAGAGGCTGGTATTTTTACACAAAGTTTCCTTTGTCGTTGCCTGATTAGGCTGAGTCAATTGTGAGCAGCCAGAGGGGTAGTGTGGGGAATACGCTGGAAAGAAGTAAGAAGAAGAAGGGTCGAGGGAATGGGCGAGTAGCTGCTCCACCACCAAAACCTGTTTAATGGATATCTTAGTTTGGAATATTAGGGGTCTTAATGATGCCCTTAAACAAAAAACTATAAAAAATAAAAAACATCTTTATAAAATTATTTGTATAGTAGAAAATAAAGTCAGGCTCCCTAACATTGCAAAGGTTATGGGGTCTTGTCTACCTAGTTGGAAGTTTGTGCATAATATTAGAGGTGATCAGGTGGGAAGGATCATTGTGGCTTGGGATGATACTTGTTGCTCTGTGACTGCAGTGGAGGTTATGGAGCAGCATGTGTTATGTAAGGTTGTGGTGCCGGGTTTGTCTGATTTCTACTTAACTACGGTGTATGGAGCTAATGTCTATGGGGATAGAAGTGCTCTATGGAAGAGTTTAGTGGATAATATGGTAGTAGGTGTGCCTTGGGTAATTGCAGGTGACTTTAACATATTTAAGGATCCTGCTCATTTTAAGGGAGGAAAGCTACCTGAGAATGTTGCTATGGAGGAATTTAAGAGTTGTATTGATGCTTTGGATGTGACTGAACTTGCTGGGCATGGGCAGGTGTTTACATGGTGTTCTAACTGGGCATCTAGAGAAGGACATTTGAGGAAGCTTGATCATGTTTTCTGCAACTTGGAGTGGGTTCAGTGTCTCCCTCAAAGTTATGTTCATGTTCAACCTCACGAGTATCGAGATCATTGCGTTGTGCCACTTGAGAAGAATGATATTGTGAATGGTCCCAAGTCTTTCAAATATCATAGGTTTTGGGAAGAGCATCCAGGTTATACGGATTTGATTAGATGTTGTTGGGAAGGGTATGATGAGGATGGCTCACGATGCGATGGTTTGATTGGTAAGGAAAGTGAAGGAGGATTGAAGAGGTGAATAGAGACATTTTGTTGATATCGGTGGTAGATGAAATGGGTGTTGAGGAACTTAGAGAAGTGCAAGAGCAAATTTATAATGGTGATGTGAATAGTGAGCTCATGTGTAAGGAAAGAAATCTCATGGAAGTGTTTGTAAGGTATAGTAGAGCTGAGATGGAATTGTTGAGGAGTAAGGCCAGGGTAACTTATCTAGAGAAGGGGGATTTTAGTACTTCATTCTTTCATAGGTCTGTGGTGGCATACACTCAGAGGCACAAGATTTCCATGATTGAGGATGGGGATGGGGTGTGTCATAAGGATCTGTCTTGTTGAGGGAGGTGATTGTCGGTTCTGAGGGACGCTTTTCACCAGTAAGGGTTCTATGAAGGAGGAGCATAGGGGTATCATCAAGAGGACTGTTACTGCTAGAGTCCCTGAGGAGTATTGGAATCAATTAGTTGTAGTCCACGGTTTTGGAGGAGGTGGGAAGCTTTTTGATGGCAAGGCTAGTGGGAGAAAAGCCAGGTCACGATGGTTTTAGTCGCAGAATTTTTATAAGCACAAGGAGAAATTGTTGATGGAGAGAGGTGTATAAAGCTATGAGTACGTAATGTCTTTGTCCAGCAGGGGAGTTCCCTCCCTACTTTGAATGCTACCATAATAACTCCTAGTTCCCAAAGTTGATTATCTAGGTATGAAAGGAGTATAGACTTCTCTCTTTGCAACATTTCTGAGGCTATTACAAGAATCTTAATGGGGAGAATGAGGGAGTTTATGCCCAGTCTTATATCTTTGTCTCAATCTGCATTTATTCATGGGAGGTCTTTGACTGATAGTGTACTGTTATTACAAGAACTTGTCTAGGGTTATCATAAAGAGGATGGCATTCCAAAAATGGCTATTAAAGTGGATTTACAAAAAGCTTATGATATGGTTGAGTGGGACAGCTTGTGGTTGGTGATGGAGACTATGAATTTTTCCAGTAGGTTTATATTTCTATTGTAACAGTGTGTACAGTCTGCCAAGTTTTCTGTGAACATCAATGGGGCTCTTAAGGGGTGGTTTGGTAGTACAAGAGGAGTAAGGTAGGGGGATCCAATCTCATCTTATTTGTTCCTCCTGGTGCTTGAGGTTTTTAATTGTATGATGAGGGCTGCCAGTCAGGGTGCTGATTTCAGGTTCCACCATTTGTGTCAGGCTCAGCAAATTACACATATGAGTTTTGCGGATGACATGGTTATAGTTATTTCTCCCACACAGCAGAGTGTTCAAATAGTGCAGCATTGTTTAGAGGTGTTTGGGGACATTACAGGTTTGAAATTGAATTGTGCAAAGAGTAGGGTTTACTTTGGAAGTGTCAGTAGTTTGGAGAGGGAGAGGATCTGTAGGCTGCTGAACATGGAGGAGGGCTCTCTTCCTATGAAGTATCTTGGAATTCCTCTCACTTCAGGGCATTTGACTTGTGAGGATTACAGGGCTTGACTAATAGAATCTGCTAAAAAATCAATTCATGGCAAAAGCCGAGGCAAGCGAGTTTTGGAGGCGGGAACACGGTAGTAGGTCCTCTATCTTTGGCTTGCAGAATTTTTGGTGTGCTAATCTTCCCATTCCAAAGTATGTTATTCATGAAGTTGAGATGAAAGGTGGGACATTTACGTGGTAGGGAGAAGGTCCATATCATTCTAAGGTAGCTTGGAAGACTCTTTGTTTGCCTTTGAAAGAAGGGGATTAGATTCAAATGTATGCTTGGAGCCAGTGTGCCTAGGGCGTTGCTTTGGAATGGCCCGCTAGTATCAAGCAGATTTGTGTGGGTGCGATGAATTACGGTGTGAGGTTAAAGGGGGTTTCAGTGTGGGCTTATAAGAGCAGGGGTGGGATCCATGGTATTGGTGCAAGATATTGAAAGCGAGGCTTACAGTCGAGCAAAAGGCTGCGGAGTTTAGTGGGAAATGGAAACGGTGTGTTCTTTTTGGTATGATACATGGTGTGCATTAGGTTCTGTGTGGGATTATTTGGATGAGAGTGAGAGGGCCCCAACTTATAGGTGCCTCTTTGGGGCAGGCTTAAAGTGAGGTGGAATGGGTTATTCTGGTGCCGATGGAAGCCGAGGCTATCGCAGTACATGCTTGTTTTATGCCGGTTAGTTTTCTAGGGGGAATGATATAAGTGGTTGTAGGGTCTTGGTGACTTTGTGCGAGAGCTGCCGTGGGCGGAGATATACAAAAAGGATCTGTTAGTTGGGGCAAATGGTGAGTTCTTGAAATTCCAAAAGGTTGCATTCATTATTGTGGTACATTGACTGCGGGGAATAGGTTAGTCTGAAGGATAGGTTGTGTCGTTGGGGATGGAAGTTGATCCGCTGACTGTGTGGTAGTAATGAGGGGTTTAGAAGTCTCATGATCAGCTTGTTCTTTGAGTGTTCTCTTTGGCGCATATATGGAGATTGATCTTGCAAAGGCTGGGAGAATATAGAGGTGCCATGTCTTGGAGGCATAGAAAGGCTTTTGGGTCGAAGGCACTATGGGAGGCAGTTTCAAACAACGGATCAAACAAGTGGCTTTGTTAGTCTTTGTTCTTTGTGTTGTGGGAGAACGAGAAACGAGATGTTTCGAGGGGTACTAGTAGGGGAGACAACGAGATTTGTGTAGGCCCGATAGTTGGCACAGTGCGGTGTAGGGCGGCGGTTTGTGGAAGAGTCAAAAGCGAGGCAATTGGCTAGTTTGTATGGCTTGGGTATTGACCGTGTATTTTCATTCTTAGTTGGTTATTTTGTTTGTGATTGTAGATTATTAGAGCGGGATTTATATATCTTTGTGCTACCATGTAAAACTCTTTTCTTTTCAATAATAAAAGCTCAAGTTGGGGGAAATAAATCAAGCAATTCTAATAACTTTTAATGCAACAAAAAGCGTTGCGATTGGGTCGGCGACAACAAAAAATGCATTTTTCTTGATCCGAGCGGAGATCGTGCGTGTTTTTACGTTGTTCCCAATATTAGCATAGGTATGATTTTCTTTGAAAATCAACAATTAATTTTTGTCAGCGAAAGCTTAACAGCAGTCACCCAGGATCGATTAGAGCAACAAAAACGTCACGGTCGATTTGGCGACAACAAAAATGCATTTTTCTTATCGAGCGAGGAATCGATGCCCGACATTTTTTATCGATGTTCCCCATATTAACATAGATATGATTTTCATTGAGAAAATTAACCAATTCTAACACTTTTCATACTTGTGCGGTCCCATTCGGCCAGCTCAAAAAAGCAGCGGCTTTCGATTCGGCAGCTCATCGCTTGTTTCTTATCGAAACGAGGAATGCGTAAGTTTTTTACGATGTTCCACAATATTACTTGCGTATGATTTTTCTTTGAGAAAATCAAGAAATTCTAAACTTTTCATATTTTTGCGGTCGTTCGTAAAGAAAAAAAAATCTTCGCTTTCGATTGACTGAAACAAATGTTTTTTGCCATCAGGCGGAATCACGTCTGGTTTTTTCGATGTTTACTAATATTAGCATTGTTATTAGAATGAAAAACTCATATTAGAATCGCTAAGGCGTTTTTATCAATGTTCCCAATATTAGCATAGATAATGTTTCTTTAGTAAAGGAATTCTAATGCTTTTCATGCGTGCGGTCCCATTCGGCGAAAACAAAAAGCAGCCTCATTCGAGTGAAAACAAATGCTTTTTGGCTGTATCGAGCGAGGAATGCGTGAGTTTTTTCATTGTTCCCCTAATATTAGAATAGGTATTATTTGATTTGAGAAAATCAAGTAATTCTAAAGCTTTTCATACTTGTGCGGTCCCATTCGGCGAAAACAAAAATCGTCGCGGTCCGATTCGGCAAAAACAAAAAAAATGCTTTTTGTTCTTATCCGAACGACTTTTTTTTATGTTCCCCTAATATGACCATATGTATGATTTTCTTTGAGAGAATCAAGGAATTCTAATGCTTTTAATATGCGAAAACAAAAAACGCCACAGTCCGATTCGGCGACCAAAAAAAATGCATTTTTGCTTATCGAGCGGAATCGTGCGAGTTTGTTTTCGATATTCCAGATATTATCATAGGAATGATGTTTCTTTGACAAGTCAAAAATTCTAATTCTTTTATAGCAGAAAAACGTCAACGTCGGAATTAAACGACAACAAAAAATGTATTTTTTGTTATCCGAATGGAATCCTTTCGACGTTTTTATCGATGTTCACCTAATATTAGCATAGATATGATTTTCTTTGATAAAATCAAGCAATTCTAATGCTTTTCATATTTGTGCGGTCCCATTTGGCAAAAACAAAAATCGTGTATCCCATTTGGCGGCGAAAAAATATTTTTTCTTATCAGCAGGAATGCGTCTGGTTACTTCAATATTTCCCCTAATATTATATTAGGTATGATTATCTTTGAAAAAAATCGAACAATTAACGCTTTTAATGCCGAGAAAATAAAAAAGCGTCACGGTCGATTCGGCGACAACAAAAAACACTTTTTTCTTATCCGTGCAGTTTTTCGTGTTCGAGAAATATTAGCAGGTGCGATTTCTTTGAGAAAATCAATCAATTCTATTTCTTTAATACGAAACGAAAGAATCATACCAGTTTTTTATCGATGTTCCCATGTGTGGCATTAGCATAGGTATGATTCTCTTTGAGAAAATCAGCTTCTATTCGATTCTTTATACTTATGGGTCTGCCGTTCGTGAGAAACAAAAAATGCTCCTTTTCTTATCCAGGCAGATAAATAGTTTTTCGATGTTCCCCTAATATTAGCATAGGAATGATTTTCATTGAAAAATTCAACCAATTCTAACTCTTTTAATACGCGAAAACAAACGTCCGAATGATTCGGCGACAATAAAAAATACATTTTTCTTTTCCAAAATGGAATGCGTACAACCTTTTGTCGATGTTCGCTAATATTTGGTAGATGGGCTAAAAGGCGGCGAGCATCGCCCAGCTCATCCATGATTCATTCATCGCCCAACTTTCATAATGACTTTTCCATCACCCAACTTCAAATTTATGATAAAAATTAGTCGAGGCGTTAAATTTTCGTTAAAGTCCACATTTCCGTTGACAGTGCCGTCCCAGTGACTACGTTTAAGAGTTAATTTATTTCTATATTGTTAAAAAAATAAAGTAAAAAAAAAAAATGTAAAAGCAATTGAACCGTCAGTTCCCAATTCAATTTTATGGTTCTCTATTATTGAGATTATCTTGCGGTCTTCAAAATTTTCTCAATACGGCCAGGCAATCAATTCAATTGCCTTGTGAACACCTCTTGGGCTCGCCAGCTACTTGACTTGGCGATTAGATCTTGAAGAGAGAAAATACAGGCGGATCCTCTTTCTAATCATGTTCAATAAAATTCGGTTAGGATAATATCAAACTAAAATAACCGTACATCCACTCTTCAGACTCAAGATTTAAGCATTAAATAGTCGAAGCATGATGGATAAAGCATCAGAAGGCTATCAAAAGATGTAGATGATAAACTGGAAAGAAATTAAAAATTCAAGAAATGGGAAAGGCGCATCACGGTGCTTGATAGGATATGTTCTCTATATTTGTGTTATTTTAATTGACTACAAAACCAGTGACGATAGGAAAGTAAGCGTGTCACAGTACTTGATAGAAATTACTTAAGGTTTAACAATGCTAAGACCTTATATAATGAAAGCAAGCTAAAAATAAAAATGGTGTAAGAAATGTGAGATCCGGAGACATGTCTTGATGAAGCAAAATATAAATGTGTCCGTCTGGCGCTGAGCAACTAAACTATACATATGGAAGAAGGAGTTCTACCTGTTCCAAGAACTCTAACAATGCAGTTTGATTCTTCTTGGATAGACTTGACTGTAGTGCCCAATTCGTTTGGGTTAAATTGAATTAGAATAAGTTGCTAATTTGTTTTTACATTTTTTATTTTATTTTATTTTTTTAACAATATGAAATGACTAAATTAACTAAGCGTGGTCGCGTGGCCAGGCGGCAATCAGCGGATGTGGACTTTAACCGGAAAAGTGCGCCGGACCAGATACATCCATAGAATTTGAAGTTGGGTGATGGAAAAGTCATTATGAAAGTTGGGTGATGGAATGGAATCGCCGGATGAAAGTTGGTGATGTCTGCCGCTTTAAATCAAGCAATTATCTTTTAATGCTCGAAAACAAAAACGTCACTATCAGGTCGGCGACAAAATAAAAATGCATTTTTTAACATCAGCGACGGAATCCGTCACGAGGTTTTTTTGTTCCCCCTAATATTAGAATAGGTATGATTTTCTTTAAGAGAAAAATCCAAGCAATTCAAATTCTTTTTCTTACTTGTGCGGTCCATTCGGTGAAAACAAACGTCATGGTCCCATTCGGTGAAAACAAAAAAAAGCTTTTTTTCTTGTCGGTAGGAATGCGTGCGAGTTTTTTTCCATGTTCCCTTAATATTACCATAGGTATGATTTTCTTTGAAAATAAAAGCAATTCTAATGCTTTTAATCCTTAAAATCAAAAAATTTCACCCGTCCAATTAGGCGACAAAAAAAAGCATTTTTCTTATCAGAGCGGGGAATCCAGATGCGAGTTTTTATTGATGTTCCCTAATATTAGCATAGGTATGATTTTATTTGGCGAGAATCAAGTAATTCAATGCTTTAATACCAAAAACATCCGCAGTCGGTCGGCGACAACAAAACATGCATTTTTTCATATCGAGCGGAATCGGATGAGTTTTTTCATGTTCCCCAATATTAGAATAGAATTATTTTTCTTTGAAAATTTCAACGGAATTATAATCTTGTCTGTGAAAAGCAAAGCTTCCTTGTCGATTCGGCAACAACAAAAATGCCTTTTTCTTACTCTGACGGAATCCATAAGATTGTTGTTTCAATTTTCCCTAATATTAACATAGGTATGATTTTCTTTGAGAGAATCAAAGCGATTCTAATGCTTTTAATGCGCCAAAAAAAAAACATCACGGTCAGATTCGACAGCAAAAAATGCATTTTTCTTATCGAGCGAAATCATGCGAGTTTTTTCCATGTTCCCTAATATTAGCATAGGAATGATTTTCTTTGAAAAAATTCAACCAATTTTAATTCTTTTAATCTTGAAAATGAAAAATCCTTTGTCGATTCGGCGACGACAAAAATGCATTTTTCATATACGAGCGAAATCGCCGCAGTTTCTTTCCATGTTCCCCCTAATATTAGCATAGGAATGATTTTCTTTGAAAAATTCAACCAATTCTAACGCTTTTAATATGCGAAAACAAACGTCAACTGTCGATTGGCGACAAAAAAAATGCATTTTTCTTATCGAGCGGAATAAATACGGAGGATTTTTTAGTTGTTCAGCTATATTAGCATAGGTATGATTTTCTTTGAAGAATCAAAGCAATACTAATGCTTTAATGCATAAAAAATAAAAAACGTTAGGTCGATTAGGTGACAACAAAAAATGCATTTTTTCATATCGAGCAGTTTTTTTCCATGTTCCTAATAGCATAGGAATGATTTTCTTTGAAAAATTCAACCAATTCTAATACTTTTATGCGAAAAAAATGTCACGGGCGATTCGGCGACAATAAAAATGCATTTTTTTCTTATCCGAATGGAATCCGTACAACGTTTTTATCGATGTTCGCCTAATATTTGCGTAGATATGATTTTCTTGGAGAAAATCAAGAAATTCTAATGCTTTTCATATATGTGCGGTCCCATTTGGTGAAAGCAACGTCAGCTGTCCATTCGGAGAAAACAAAAAAATGTTTTTTCTTATCCGAGCAGACTAGGTTTTTTCGATCCTAATATTAGCATGGGTATGATTTTTCTTTAAGAAAATCAAACAATTCTAATGGCACAATACTCGAAAACAACGTCATTGTCCAATTCGACAAAATAAAAATGCATTTTTTCTTATCGAGCCGGAATCATACGAGTTTTTCGATGTTCCGCTAAAATTAGAATAGGTATGATTTTATTTGAGAAAATCAGGCAATTCTAATGCTTTTCATACTTGTGCGGTCACATTCGAAGAAACAAAAAACGTCCGGTCCGTCAGCATTAAAAACTTTTCCTTATCGAGCGAATGCGTGCAGTTTTTTCAATGTTCCCCTAATATTACGATAGGTATGATTTTATTTGAGAAATTAAAGCAATTTTAATGCTTTTATGCAGCAAAAATCAAACGTCACCCTCAGATTCGGCGACAGGCAACATTTTTCTTATCCGAATGGAATCCGTACGAGTTTTTTTCGATGTTCCCCTAATATGAGCATAGGTATGATTTTCTTTGAGAAAATCAAGAAATTCTAATTCTTTTAATATGCAAAAATAAACGTCCTTTGTCGATTGACGACAACAAAAAAATGCCTTTTCATCTCGACGAAATCCGTACAAGTTTTTTCCATGTTCCCTAGTAGCATAGGAATGATTTTAACTTTGAAAAATTCAATGGAGTCAATACTTTTAATATGCAAAAATAAAACACGTCACGGTCGATTCGGCAACAATAAGAAATACATTTTCATATCGAGCGGAACCCCGCAGTTTTTTCATGTTCCCAATTAGCATAGGAATTTTTCTTTGAAAAATTCAATAACTCAACGCTTTTAATGCAGCGAAAACTTAAAAGCGTCGCGGGCGATCCGGCGACAACAAAAAATGTATTTTTCTTATCGAGCGGAATCGTCTGCAGTTTTTCGATGTTCCCCTAATATTGCTAGGAATTATTTTCTTTGAAAAATTGACGGTCAATGCTTTTAATACGCGAAAACCAAAAACGTCACGTAACGATTCGGCGACAACAAAAAATGCATTTTTTTCTTATCCGAATGGAATCCGTACAACGTTTTTATCGATGTTCGCCTAATATTTGCGTAGATATGATTTTCTTGGAGAAAATCAAGAAATTCTAATGCTTTTCATATATGTGCGGTCCATTTGGTGGCAGAAAAACATCACGGTCCCGTTCGTAGAAAACAAATTGCTTTTTTTCTTATCCGAGCGAGGAATGCATCTGATTTTTTTATGATCCCCTAATATTAGAATTGGTATGATTTTCTTTAAGAAAATCAAAAGAATTCTAATACTTTTAATACTTAACGTCATTTGTCGATTCGGCGACAAAATAATAATGCATTTTTTCTTATCCGACTTGAATCCGTGCGAGTTTTCGATGTTCCCCCTAATATTAGAATAGGTATGATTTTCTTTTGAAATTCAAAGCAATTCTAATTCTTTTTCATACTGTGCGGTCCCATTCGGCGGCTCGCGTCAGCGGTCCCGTTCGGCGAAAACAAAGCCTTTTTTCTTATGCAGTGAAATGCCTCACGGTTTCTTTCATGTTCCCCTAATATTAGAATAGGTATGATTTTCTTTGAGAAAGTAAGCAATTTTAATGCTTTTAATACGCGAAAACAAAAAACGTCACGGTCCGATTCGGCGACAACAAAAAAAGCATTTTTTCTTATCCGTACGAGTTTTTTTTCGATGTTCCCCTAATATTAGAATAGGTATGATTTTCTTTGAGAGGGTAAGCAGATTCTAAATTCTTTTAATAAGCTAAAACGTCTTTATTCCGATTCGGTGACAAAGAAAAAATACTTTTTATTATCGTCTGATTTTTTATCGATGTTCCCTAATATAAGCATAGGTATGATTCGCTTTGAAATCAAGCAATTGAAATTCTTTTCTTGTGTGGTCCCGTCGAAAACAAAAAAACTTTGCGGTCCATTCGGCGAAAAGCTCATGCGTTTTCTTCTTATCAACGGAATGCGTGCGAGTTTTTCTATGTTCCCCTAATATTAGCATGGGTATGATTTTGTTGAAAATAAATAATTCTAATACTTTTAATACGAAAATGAAAACGTCATGGTCAGTCGGCGACAACAAAAAATGGAGTTTTCTTATGCGAGCGAGAATCCGTGCGAACTTTTTTGATGTTCCCCTAATATTAGTATAGGTAGTATTTTTTGAATAATAAAGCAATTCTAATGCTTTTAATGCAGGAACGTCTACGACCGGAATCGGCGACAAAAAAACATTTTTCTTATCGAGCGGAATCCATACGATATTTTTATCATTCCCCACAATATTAGCATACGTGCTCGATTTTTGTGGAAATGAAGCAATACTAATTCTTTTTCATACTTGTGGTCTATTCGGCGAAAATAAAAAACGTTCGGTCCACGTTCGGCGAAAACAAAAAAATGCGTTTTTTCTTTCTTATCGAACGGAATGCGTACGAGTTTTTATTCGATGTTCCCCTAATATTAGCATAGATATGATTTTATTTGAGAAAATCAAACAATTCTAATGCTTTAATACAACGTCATGGTCCAGTGCGACAACAAAAATGCGGTTTTTATCGAGCGAATCGATGCAGTTTTTTTCGATGTTGCCTAATATTAGCATGGGTATGATTTTCGTTGACAAAATCAAGCTAATATGCTTTATCTGAAAAGCAACGTCACGGTCGATTCGGCGACAACAAAAAATGCATTTTTTCTTATCGGCTTGCGTAATGCATGCGAGTTTTTTCGATGTTCCACAATATTAGCATGGGTATGATTTTCTTTGAAAATCAAGCAATTCTAATTATTTTCACGCTTATGCGGTCCGATACTTGGCGAAAACAAAACGTCGCGCGATCCTGATCGGCGAAAACAAAAAATGCTTTTTTTTTCTTATCCTAACGAATGCGTCACGAGTTTTTGATGTTCCCAATATTACCAAAAGGTATGATTTTCTTTGAAAATCAAGCAATTCTAATACTTTAATGCGAAAACAAAAAACGTCCTGATCGATTCGGCGACAACCGCCATTTTCTTATCGAGCGAATCCGTATAGTTTTTTTCGATGTTACCCGAATACTAGCATAAGTATGATTTTAGTTGAGAAAATCAACGATTACTAATTCTTTTCCCCGCGGCTTTATCTTGGGTCCCGTTAAGCGAAAACAAAAAAGCGTCATGGTGATAGAAAGCACAAACATTCTTTTTTTCTTATCCTAACGGCATGCGTCTGAGGGATTTTTCGATGTTCCCTAATATTACGGTATATGATTTTCTATGAAAAATCGAAGCTTAATCTTAATGCTTTTATGCAGCGAAAACAAAAAACGTCCTTGATCCGATTCGACAGAAAAAAAGCATTTTCTTAATAAATCGAATCCGTGCGAATTTTTCGATTTTCCCCTAATATTACCATAGGTATGATTTTTGTTGAGAGAATCAGCAGATTCTAATGCTTAATAGCGAAAACAAACGTCATGGTCAGGTCGACAAAAAATGCGGTTTTTCTTATCCGAGCGGAATCGATACTAGTTTTCGATGTTCCCCTAATATTATCATAGGAATTATTTTCTTTCAAAAATTCAAGAAATTATAATGCTTTTAAGACGCGCAAACAAAAAATGTCACAGTCGATTCGACGAAAACGAAAAATGCATTTTTTCTTATCCGAATGGAATCCTTATGACGTTTTTATCGATGTTCCCCTAATATTAGCTTAGATATGATTTTATTTGATAAAATCTAGCAATTCTAATGCTTTTCATATTTGTCTTGGTCGATTCGGAGAAAAATAAAAAAACGTTAACGGTCGAATTCGGCGAAAAAATGTTTTTTTTATTGTAACCGAGCGGAATGCGTGCGGTTTTGTTTAGTTGTTCCCTAATATTAGCATAGAGTATGATTTTATTTGAGAAAATGAAAACAAATCTAATGTTGTTATCTTAGAAAATAAAAAAAACGATCACGGTCCGATTCTACGACAACAAAAAAAGCACATTTTTTCTTATCGAGCGGGAAATCCGTACTAGTTTTTTCGTTGTTCCCTAATATTAGAGGTATGATTTTCTTTGAGAAAATCAAGCAATTCTAATTCTTTTCATAGTTATCGGTCCATTCGGCGAAATCAAAAAACATCGCGGTTTTTTCTTGTAGAGCAGGAATGCGTGCGAGTTTTTTCGATGTTCATAATATTACCGGAGGTATGATTTTCTTTGAAAATCGAAGCAATTCTAATGCTTTGTCTGCGAAAACAAACGTCCTTTGTCCGGGTCGGCAAAAAAGCATTTTTGCTATCGAGCGAGGTCCGTGCTAGTTTTTTATCGATGTTCCCCTAATATTAGCATAGGTATGATTCTCTTTGAGAAAATCAAGCAATTCTAATTCTTTTCATACTTGTGCGGTCCCATTCGGCGAAAACAAAAAACGTTGCGGTCCCATTCGGCGAAAACAAAAAAATGCTTTTAACAGCATCCGAGCAGGAATCGATGCGAGTTTTTGTCGTTGTTCCCTAATATAAGCATAGGTATGATTTTCTTTGAAAGAATCAAGCAATTATAATGCTTTTAATGCAGCAACAAATAACGTCACGGTCACGATTCGGGGACAACAAAAAATGCATTAGAATTGTTTGATTTTATCAAGAAAATAATACCTATAGTGACTATTAGGGGAACATCAGCATTCGATGCGCGTCAATCGGATAGAAAAAAAAAAATAGCATTTTTTGTTTTCGCGAATGAGACAACGAAGTTTTTGTTTTCGGCAGACATGTGGTATGAAAGAATAGAGGAATTTCTTGATTTTCTCAAAAGCATCCTCTCTATATTGAGAGAGACATCGAAAAAAACTAATCTGAGATGAAAAAATGCTGATTTTGTTAGCGGTCAGACGATGGCGTTCTGTTCAGCGATATTAAAAGCATTAGAATTGCTTGAATTTTTTTCCCCAACTTAGATTTTTATTATTGAAATTAAAAAGAGTTCTACATAAGAGAGCACAATAATAATCTTGCCTCAAATACGTCAACTATATCAAAATAACCAACTAGAATTTGAAAATACAAAGGGAATTAGACCCCCAATCATACAAAACGACGATTAAGCGCCCCGTTTTCTTGATTTGATCCACGGGTTTGCCACAACATTGTACCAAACCAACAGTCCTTTCTCAACAGGCGAGATTCGTCTTGATCCCTTGGAAGCACCTCAAGTTCCTCTCCTCCCACAACATAGCCACAGTACTAACAAAAGCAACCTGCTTGATGCGGCGTTTAAGCTCGCATTCCCCGTTGTGCTTTCTCGACTACGGCCTATATTCCCCTAGCCTTTGCAAGATCAGCCTCCATACATACGCCGCATAAGGACACTCGAAAAACAAATGATCATGCATCTCAAGACCTCCGCACAACACACAATGGGGATCAACCTCCGTCCCAGCAACCTTGGCTTATCACTTTGTACTTTCAGTTTGTGCATAGTAAACCCGAGAGAATAAATGCATATTTCGGAATGCTATAATAACTCCATAGCCATTTACCCTAGCCAACAGCATCCCCCCTGCATCTCACATCTTCCCATAACATGCTACGCACAAAGTGCGCTAGCACCCATGACCTTGCTTTATCGGCCGCCTCGGAAAACACTAAGTTCTAAAAGCTATCATGAACCTGCATAAGTCTCATAGTTTGCCTTCTAGCCCCAGGCATAACCCATTCAACCTCACTCAATTTAGCTCCAGATGGCACCTGCAAACTAGCTCTCTCACCATCATCTAAGTAGTCTCACAATTGTCTGGCATACCATGGATGCGTGCCGAAAAACGCGTCCTACATTTCCCCTTAAAACTGCGACTTTTTAGCGACGGAGGCCTCACTTTCAGGATGTTGTTCAAATACCAGGGATCTCTTTCTCCCTTCTTATAAGCCCACTTGAGACTTCAGCTTCAATACTACCCATTGCACCCGCAGAGAGTTTGCTTGATCTACTTGATATTCCAAAACAGCTTTCACAGGCGACTTGACTCCAAGTAAACATACATTTGAACCCCAGGCCTCCTTCCTTCAAAGGCAAACACAGAGTCCTCCAAGCCACCTTAGCATGATACACCCCTTCTCGTTTACCAGCCCAAAGAAATATTCTAATCCTCCTCTCGACGTTCTTGAATAACATACCTTGGAATAGGAAGATTAGCACACCAAAAATTCTGCAAACCAAAGATAGAGGACCTCACCAACTGTGCTCTGCCCCCAAAACTCAAATGCCTTGCCTGCCATGAATTAATCTTTGAGCAAATCCTATCAGTTAATCCCCTATAATCCTCACAAGTCAAGTGCCCTGAAGATAAAGGAACCCCAAGATACTTCATTAACAAGTATTACCAAATCCATGCTCGGCGACCTACAAATACTCTCCTACCGCGTGCCCACCTTTGCCAGAAATAGACCTTACTCTTTGCACAATTCAACTAGTATATCATCCATTCCTTGATATACTGGTAATTACATTCCTTGATATATACACAGTAATTACATTCTAATATAATGCTTGAAAGAGCTATTTTTGGCATAACCTTCAAGCATTATATATACTCTTGATTTTCTCAAAGAAATACACTCCCTATTGAATGTAATATATTTTGAGTAAAGACACAAGTGTTAAAACAGTGCAAACCTGAAAACATTGAATGTCAGACCAGCTGTCGAGAAGCGTGGTGGTGTGTCAACACAAAAACAACAAAAAACAAATAGTCTGAACCAAATAAGGGACTACCACGCAACTACTCCCCCTATTTGGCATAAGCAGGCCAAGTTAGATTACATGGAAGGCGAGAATGCCGCCGGGACCCAGCGTTAGGTGGTGTGTCGGCCTTACCGGCATTCTCGGAAGGTCTTGGCAGTTGGAGACGGCGATGCAAGGCTTGAATACAGCTTGAAGTTCAGCCACCCTAAGTTTCTTTCGCTGAATATCTGTTTCCAGCGTCTTCTTCTCATCCTCATAGGCTTTTATCAACAGTGCAGCAGCCTCCCCCACCGGGTGTACCGCAGTTTTCAACCCACTTTCATTGCCAGCATCCATACTCTTGCCAGAGTTCAATTTATCAGTGATGGTGATGGTCTTGGCATCTTCTCCTGGTCCATCTTCAGCTTTCAAGATCTTAGGATGTTGGGCAATCAACAGACTACATATCAGACTAGGAAAACCAATGGTCTTCAATTTTGCACCAGTCCTAGCATGATCGACTGACCCCCAATCGAAATATGATGATCCTTCAAAAATTTAGTTCTTGACCGGTCCCCATCACGCCATGACTCTCCCCTGACTTCCTCACATTAGTATTATCGAGGTAGGAATAAGATTTGCAATAGCGATCTTATGAATAACTGACATACCTAAGGCGAGGAGACGAGGCTTGTAGCTGACCTTTGTTTGGCGTCCGATTAAATCATTCACTTTGTTAAGGTGCGGATTATATCGTTCGACTTGAGTTGAACCAGTGAGCCCTCCATTGTGTACATCATAATGCTTGTTGATCATTTACGGACTAAAGTTGAACAACATATCACAGCTTTACTTTGCAGTGAAACATAGTGCTTGTTGGATCAACAATCTCCTCTGACAGATTACAAATAAATTCACTTGATACCCAGCGATGAGGACCCGATCTCTTGTGAAATAGTCAACATCCCTGCCTCCTCGATAATGTCCATGTAAGCTTGATTGTTCCTTGTAGCCTCAGAGAGCTGCCTTTCTGGGAGAATCTTCCTAGCACAAACAGAATTCCATCACGATGCCGTTCTCTTGAATTAAAACATGATTCCATAGTGGATACTTAAATCTGATTTCCTTAGCAATTCTTACATTGTTTATTCTATTTCGATCATCATTCAACTTCATTTTCCCTTTGGATTTTCTCTTGACAAGGTAGATAGTATCCTCTTCCTCGGAATCTACATAAATCCATTAGAACTGTCTTTAGCTTTCTCTGAGTAATTTGAGAAATGTTGGTCCACTTTTAACTAACAGGCATATTGTCGATTTTTGTTTCTCGAGAACAGAGCCTCTTTGCCCGCTTTTCTTACTCCTCACGCCTTCTTTAGGATTAGATTCCTCCAAATCTGTTTGATCATCAGATTTACCTTGCCCTTCTTCAAGCCTCTGCAACTTCTCGTTTGGTTTTAATAGCGGCCCATTTCTTGTCCTCTCAGACCCCAGAAGTTTCAGAAACAACTACTACATCATCATTATCTAAAATCTTTTTAGAGGACTCATCATCATTCTCAGTTGGTTTCACGATCCGAGGAACATATCTAGTTGGAGGTTTTACGTTTCCTCAATACTCTTTTAATCCTACACCTACTTTTTCCCTTTTTCCAGTTTAATCGAAGCTTTCGACGCTGATGAAGTACGCGGCGTGACTCTCTTAGGACTAGACAAAATGGAATTGTCACTTGACACTTGATCCTCAACCTCACATTCGAGAATCATAATGACTACCATTTCGACTTCAATTGATTCTCCAGGAATTTCAGCATTGTCTACTTTAGGATCAGAAGTAGAGGATAATTTAGGGTTCTTACCAGTGTTTTCACTTGTTGGAGGGGCATTCTCATTATGATCATCAGTATCAGGCCTTGATGAAGTCTCCCCTACCACTGCATTGTCCTTCCAAGGCAAACCCAAATTTTCAGGCCTTGGATTTTGTCCTTCCGATTGTTGTTGGGCTGGGATTGTTTGTAGTGGAATAGGTTCTCCCCTTTCATTTTCGCCAATATGCGGAACAGAACTTGCTCCTCTGACACTTCCTCCCTTTGTTCTGGCCATCTTGAAGAAGTAAAAGAAGATTTTTGAATTTGGTAGGTTTTTCGGAGAGATTTCGATTTTGAAGAAGAAGTTTGATGTTTGTAAGTGAACTATGCGTGGTAGGATGAGTAGCCCAGTGGTGAGAAGAAAGCTGTTGTACCACGTTCTCCAATAAAGGCGCAAGCAATAAATTCTGATTAACCACCAATTTGCAAAACATAACCGTTGAGCCTTTTTGGCATCCGGCATTATAGACTTGGCTCTCCCCGATGAGTGTTATAACGATGCGATAGTTGCTATTTTCTATAACACCTGACCACAAGGTGGATGCTTAGGTACTCGAGGCGGTCCAAACCTTTGGTAAACATATCCATGATACAGCAATGCGGTACTAACATGTTCTAGTTGAATTACTTTGTTTTCAACCAGCTCCCTTATGAAATGATGCCTTATATCGTGTGCTTCATTATTCTGGCGTGTTGAGCTGGATTCTTTGAAATGCTTATGGCATTTCATGTTATCGCGGTAAGAGTGTCGCTAACACACAGTTGACACCATATTTCTCGATCATACGCTTCATCCATATTAGTTGGTACATCCACTTCTATTTGTAATATACTCACGCTTCGGTGTGGATAGGGATACAGTTTTGTTTTCGGTGAACCATGACACCAAATTATTTCGAAAAAACATCCCAGAAGTCTTTTTCTATCCTGGCGTTTCACCTTGATCGGCATCCTGAGTACCCACAAAATTGTTAGTGTCAAACGTATACAATAACCCATGGTTGAGAGTACCTTGCACATATTTAATAATCCTCTTCACAAGATTCAAATGGCTTTCTTTAGGTGCGGCTTGAAACGCTAGCGCGTACTCGACAGTGTGCGATGTCGAGATCTACTAGCTGTTACGTAAAGCAGACTTCCAATCATACTTCTATAGTTGCTAATGTCAACTTCATTTCCATTCTCATCCTTGGTAATCTTCACATGAGTCGCCATAGGTGTTCTCTTTGGCTTAGCATTCTCAAGACCAAATTTCTGTACAATGTTCTTGGCATATTTTGATTGGGAGATGAATATGCTATCCTTCATCTGACTAATCTGGATTCCCAAGAAAAATTTCAATTCTCCTACCATGCTCATCTCAAATTAAAACTTCCATACATTGGAATGAAGCTTGTTTACCGGTTGGTTTGTCACTCCACGAAAAAGCAATGTCATCGACATAGATCTGACTACCGTGATTGATTTTCTCCCGCACCTTGAATAAGGTACTATCAACTCCTCCTCGTGTATAGCCATTCTTGAGTAGATAGGCTTGATTGGCCTTTCATACCATGCTCTAGGAACTTGTTTTGGTCCATAGAGTGCCTTCTTGAGTGTGTAGACTTGATCACGCTTTGAGCAGGATCCTCGAAAGCCTTTGGGTTGTTCACATCACGCTTCTTCGTGAACTATGCCATTTAGAAGGTGTTTTGACATCCATTTGATATAACTTGAACTTCAGAAGACATGCTAGAGCAAGTAATAACTTTGATGGCCTCCATTCCCAGCACTTAACCCGTAGCAAATGTTTCTTCAAATCAATTCCTTCAGCAGGTGTACCATGGTACATAACACAGCTTTAGCTGTATAACATTCCCATTTTCATCGGATTTATTCTTGAAGATCCATTTTGTTCCTATAACATTGTGATCTTTTGGCCTTGGCACCAATTCCCAGACTTCATTTCTCTCAAATTGTACCAGTTCTTCTTGCATGGCATTGATCCAATTTTCATCTTGAAGAGCAGTCTTCACATCTTTTGGTTCGATTTTTGATAAGAAGCATGTTTCTGCAAGTAACCCAGCCATTTTTCTGTAATCAACTCTCTCTTTTTGTCTTGTGGTGATCCCTCCTCCTGTTTCACCTATTATGTTGCTGATGGGATGAGTCTTACGAGATACGTGTAGAGAACTGTCAATGCATTGGGCTCAATGATGGGCTCAATAGTGGGTGTTCCTTGCTGCGGTCATGTGAGCCAGGTTGGATTGGCGCTTCTGTCCACTCCTCTTACGGATGTTCAACTTCATCGATGACTTTGACATTTATTGACTCCATGATGGTTGTGTCCGTTTGTTGTACACTCTTGCCTGTTTATTCACAGGTATCAAGAAATATTCCTTAAATCTCCTTTGACATAGAGTTTTTTGCCTTTGTTCTCGATCGACAAAGAATGCTTAACAAACACTACCAAGATATGAAAATATTGAACATGGAGCCTTCTTCCCTCCACATATTTCATATGTTGTATTGTTTGTGCACAGTCGAAGAAATAATTGTGTGAATATAGCGTCACGTGTGTGACTACTTAAATTTTATCAGGGGCCACTGCAGAGAAGCATTACTCGAGCCATTTCTTGGATGGTCGGTTCCTTCTTCGACAATCCATTTTCTTTGTGTGGGTGATGGGGGAGGCTGAGAACTTCATACTTATTCTTTTTGTTGCAAAATTCTAAGAAGCGAGAATTTTCAAACTCCTTGCCGTGATCACTTCGAATTCTGATGATCATAAGGTCCTTTTCTCTTTGAAGTTGGGTGGCCAGTTGTTGAAACACATCGAATGCTTCGGATTTTTCACGAAGAAATTCAACCCAAGTGTATCGTGAGTAATCATCAACACACACATAGACATACTTAACTCCTCGGCGCTTTTACTGCGTGGTCCCCATTAAATCCATGTATATTAGCTCCCGTTATTCTAGTGGTAACCACTTGTTGTAATGGTGGGTGGGACACTTTGATGCCTTCCCCAACTTGACATTCACCACAAAGTTTTTCTTTTCTGTTCATACGAGGAAGTCCCACTACAATTTTCTTTTGAATCCCGGTGTTGAATATACGTAGTTTGTGTGTCCTAATCTTTTGTGCCAAGGTCCACTTCATCCTCTACTTTACATGACATGCTCTTGTGAGATGTCCACAAGTAGCAATTTTCAGTTGATCTGTTTCCCTTCATAATTGGTTCTCCTTGAAGGCATTCTTTGCAGCCTTGTATCTTTAGTGAAAGCAACGCCCCGTCCACCGTAAAGTTGGTGATACTAATGAGTTCTGGTCAGGTCCATCCACTAGTAATACATTCCTCAGCTTGGGCAGTCCCTCCACACTAAAACTGACCTGCAATAATACTTTACTTTTTCTCCCCCTCCAAAAGTGACACATTCTCCTCGTATATCTTCTATGTTACTCAGATGAGATTTGTTTCCAGTCATGTGTTTGGAGGCAACCCGGCTGTCAAGTACCGCCTCCCCTGACATTAGCCTTGAGAGGTGAACACTACATTACTTAGCACTGGTTCCTTCTTTACCCACTCATTTCTAGGCATATGATACTAGTCCACTTACCATAAAGTTTATAGAAGTATGGTGTATATGTCCCTTAACTCACTTGATGATAGCATTTCCCGACTAACCACTTTTCTCCCCGGACCTAATTTGTTGGTTGATAGTATCCTTAGAGGGAGTATCCACATGGTGGGTGGTCTTCCTTCAATTTACATTTAGCCTATTCAGTCTAAATGTATTGTTCTTCCACTTTTTCAGATTTCATCAAGAATTTCGATTGCCAAATTCGTCATTTTGATGCCTGCAGTCGTAGTTGGATTTTCCCCCAAGAAATTAATCTCGGCCTTTTGTTCTTCAATTTTTTTGACTAGACTCATGTTTTTGTACAATCAGCTCGTTCTTTTCAGTTTCAACGAGGGTGTAGTTACGGAGGATTAATTTGGTCCATTTTGAAATAACATTTGATAGTTAATTTATCGGTCACTCATAATCGACTCTCATTCATCGTCACGCTTGGAAGCGTCGGTGATTATGACTATCTGTTGGATACTTACTTCTTGATAGATTTTAGTAGTAGATACAACAAAAAGTGTTTTGATAAATCGGGCCCGATTATGACATACAGTTGGATATTTACTTACTTCTTGATGGATTTTAGCAGTGAATGCAACAAAAGTGTTTGGATTGTTTCCTTCATCCTCATCCGTGTCTTCATCAGAGTGAGTGGAGTAGTAATCTTTGGTTTAGCTAGCGATGTAATTTGGACATTGAACTTAAATGTGTCCAAAACGCTTCACATTACACATTGGATTCCGCTTCCCCCAAGAATTGTTGATTTTGTTGTGGCTGTGTCCCATTTATGCCGCTTCCTCCTATGAGTTTGTTGATTCTTTTTCCACTGTCAAACCGTTTGTCATAACCACTGGAGTTATCACCTCCTGCAAAAGATTTTTTATTAAACCTTTTCATGGTTTTATTGAAGTTCTTTGCAAGCAAGCTCATGGTTTCCTTGAGATCTTCGTAAATCTCCCTGCTTTGTAGCCAACACTAGTGCGATCAATTTCTTTTTTTGGCTCAGTGGAATCTATCTTCATCTCATAAGTAGTGAGGTTTCCAATTAGATCATCTAGTCGCATAACACTAAGATCTTGGAGAAACTAGCACATTGCTGTAACCTTACTTTCAAATCTTGGTGGAATGGATCTTAGTACTTTTCGAACCTGTTTTTCATTTGATATGGGTTCTCCAAGTGCAAATGCTTCATTTGCCATATCATTTATTCTAGTGCTATAAGTATTAACGTTACAAATGCTTAACCGTCTGGCGGTTCCCGTTACGTTGTTGGTTGTTGAGTCTTGACATCTTACCTTAGCGGTTCACTTCTATGCGGTTTGGAGAATATCCCGTGCTTCCTTGGCCCGATAGTGCAGTTAATCATTTTTGAACTGCATTTGGATCGACGGCCAGTAAATATAGCATTTAATGCTTTGTCATTTCCTAGAGCGACTCGTCCTCTGTGGGGGTGCTTCGGCCTCGGTTTTCACAACAATTTCTCTCGCTTCCTTGACCGCTCTGAGTGGGGTTTCCACGTCAGTAATTATTGACTTCAGAGATGCTGAGATCAATAGATTTGAAAACTTGAGTCATCTGGCTCTCCAATAGTGATAATTTTTCCCATCCAATTGTGGGTTTTGTGTGAGCCTCATTCTTTACTGGCGTCCATGTCTCGAGAATTCACTTGGATCTGTTTGTAAGTCGAGTGCACCTTTCGATACCAATTAGAAAAAAGTGAACTCTTAGAAACAACGATCCCGAGTGTCCGACCAGCCGGTCAGAAACAACGTCCGCATAATCAAATATCAACCACAATAAAGTAAGGACAATAATGTAAATACACCAAGATTGTTTGAGCAATACG